>JAQGBW010002880.1:0-18133 GCA_034698625.1 Julus scanicus
AGATAACCATCTTTGAGAAAGATAATCGAGGTTAGTGATAAACTAGTTTAAGTTCATAGTGTGTCCAGGGTATTAGGCTTTGGTTCGCTGCACCAACAATTTTTGTGATATTTGGATCTCATTTGACAAATATTGCTAATATTTTTGAACATGTAGTTTATCTACATGAATAGGCAGTATGTACAGGTTGTAAAATGTAATTCTAACTGAAGAGTACGAATTAAAAAAGATGCATGTACACTTACCAGTAATTTGATCATTTGGTGATGAATACGAATCAGTAGTCACCGTGACGATGTAGGGAAAAGTTGAGGCCGGTTGAGGCTGATGTCCATGATTGGGTTTCAGAGTTTGACACGCCGATTCTGGTGCTCCTGTAGGAGATGCCTTCGTGGCCTGAATCAGGAACTGAAAAAGTTAAAATTTAAGGCACCATTTTTGTATGAGCGTATTAAATAAAAGCCAATGAGATCCAAGTAGAAAACTCGAAATCATTTTTCCTGAAGCACAACGGTCCAATGTGGCTTTCTCACGCATTCAATAAACGTGCACGATTTTGGAACAACTATCATAAAAACTCGAACAACTTTTTGTTGCTAAAGGTTTTGGCATACAATTACACGTCGATTGCTTGTAGAATTATGTTCATAAAAATATAGGCGCTGTAATAATTCATTCGTGTGCCAATTTTCAATACGTCTGTCCACCCGACTCAAATGTAAATTGACTTTCAGAACTTGTGGAAGAAAATTGAGCGCGCAGGTGTGCTGTAAGGCAAATTATCTTTTTCGAATAAACTAGTTGCTGCAACAAAAATGTAATGGTTTTCCTCCACACCTGATAGATGACAAAGAGATTAGGTATCGATGTAGGCCGATGATTTGAAAGGCAAAACGAATAGTTCAATAAAGATATTAGAATCCACATTATTTTTTTTTTCTATTTGAAACTCTTGGCTCGTGTTACATCTTAAAATAAATATCAACTTGAAGAAAAAATTGGGGGTAAACACAATTTGAATAATTAGCCCAAGTCACATTAATCGTATTAGTTGAAAAACAAAGGAAAACTCTTCATGACCTTGCAAAGATGAATAGAACGCATGTACATTAAGCTTTTTTTTATATAAATTTCGTACAACGGCAAAACATTATCACACAATTTGCACTTGCCGATTACAGAACTTAACACTGATGGCAAATTTTAATTAACTAGACTAATCGGATATTAGAGGGTTTAATGAATCAAGTTTTTTTAATTTTTTTTTAACAAAAACTGCACAATTCATAGCAATTCACAGAAATTCATAATGGCCACATTTTCTGAAAACATTTCTTCTTAAATAATCGGAATGTAAGCCATTAATTAGATGTTGAATAAAAGGCGAAAGACTAACCAGTTTTCATCATCGATTAAATGTAACTAAACATGGTGCAAGATGTAATTAAAGCGTTTGAAATCACAACTTACCAGCATAGCAAAGGTGCAACCGAGGACTGCCATGTTTAAAACCATCCTTCCAAACCAGCGAGAAATTCACCATAACGTCTTTGAACTAGTTTCTCACTCCTTATATACCTAGGAAACTAGTGTACACTCAATAGGGGGTCCATCAGGAGAAAGCAATCAACTCACCTGTTAGGAGCGGATGCCACTTTCACTAAGGTTTCTGACTGACCTATGGCTCGAAGGCAAAACGGGAGTAAAGTTGTTTCTTCTGTTGTTGTTGTTTTGTTACGGAGCAACTGTCTCGAACAAATGGATTTGCAAAAAAAAAAAAAAATCTAGAATTTTACTTGCTTCATACAAGACTTTGGGCAATCATTGGCTGAAATTTGAGCAACGAATTGATAATTATTAGCAGAAGTGCAGTAATCCATTCATGCAGTATAATATATTAAGTGTGATTGTATAGATTTATAATTACACGTGACATGTGTGCACTAAATAAAAAAGGGCACGGTTCAGTATTGTGTGGCTTTTGTTTTTCGCATTACAACGAAATTAAGGTCATTCGTAAATATGGTAGCGCCAAGGTGACAATTTGACATTTGTTTATGCATGTCAAAAGCGAATAACAAGCCTTTCATTATTGTTAACACGTATCAGGCTAAATTAATCATAAACTTCAACTTTTGAACCAGAACAAATAAATTCAAACAGCATACGTTATTTGCACAATTAACAAACCAAACCTTAAAACATTTAAAGTCATATTAAACCAGCTTGAATAAACACCAATCAACTCCTTGAATATTCTGCTACAGTTGCATAATTAAATCAAATATTTTATCAGAAATAATTAATATACCGATGGGATAGTTAAAACTTGTGGTTATTATTGTGGGCCATATAGTTTGAATCAAATTTTTTCACCAAAAAAAGCCTTCTTCCAATATTTTCGATACGAAAATTCGTCCCAGATTTCACATACTGGCAGGTGTTTTTGAAATCACTATCAGTACATGTCATGCAATACAAAAGTGTTTTAGCCTAATTAATTATAAAGCATTAATTGCTTGTTATTAGCTAAACTCAAGAGTGTGTTCCATGCGCCATGCAAATGAGACAAGTACGATAACATATGGACGACAGGTGAAGAATTTAACCCTAAAAAGTGTAGGTGGAAAGGATAAAACTGCTTTCGTCAATAGCAAGAATTACATACCTCTTAGCCTATTTAAGCAGTTACAAAGGTATTAAAACCACTTTTGAGGTCAACGCTCGAATGTATTAGTATAGAAAGTAAAGTAAAACAGGCAAGCGGAAATCACGAATTATGAAATGGTAAATATGGGATAGCTAACTTTCAATTGAATTAAATTTGCGACATTTTGAAATTATAAATCTTGTGTGCTTTCGCTTACTTATAGGACTACATTTCCAAGAATGCCATTTTTAGGTCACAACGACTTGGAAATTGATTAAAAACAACATTTCTTTAATACTTACACATTTACAATATCAAAGGGTCATGCAAAGTGCGAAATTAATCAATTTTACTTAATCAATCAGCAAAGCAAACTTGGCTAAATGATGAGATAAAAATCGATGAGATCAACAAAAATAAATTACATCAATGCAGTGCTCAAATGTAACTACATTTACTTAAAATAAAAGCATCAATATATACAAGTTGGGTTATCTGTGTGGCCACTCTAAAATGCAATTTCCACTAATAAGTTTTTTTAGTCACTAACTTAATTCGAAAAACGATCAGAAGTATTACATGATTTAGGTCAATTTAAGAGTTGTTTAAAAGCATTAACAATTTAAAAGCTACAAGTTAAAATAAAGCCTTAAATTTGCCCTTTTGACACAATGCACTTTGTCAAATGAGCATAAAACATTATGATGCTAGTAATTTTCTTTCGCAACTCCATCAAACGAAATATTTGAACATTCAATTTCTTTGAATATTAGGAATAAACAAGCAACACAGGTGCAGTTTCAGCAACGCATTAACCAATTCACAACGCTCTATTTTTACTCTTAAGGAATAAGTCTGGATCAAAATGAGTACAGTGTTTTGGGGCTGTAAAAGTTTTAAAGTGACTATACCATGAATATCCATTAATCATTTGTATTAGATAATTCATACATTTTTTAAAAGGAGACAAAGCCGTAATTTACTGAAAAGACAGTATGTGAAATTCTAGTAACTCTTTCACAAGAATAGCAATTATCGCTTATGGAAGATTGGGTCAATTCTGCAACGAAAAGACTAGTGCTAACCAATAAAAGTAAAAGGTTTATTAAAAGAAAATATAGCACGAGAAAAAGTTTCTTTCTTATGACCCAGAAAGTTCACAGAAAGTGCTTAATTTATTTCCCCATGAGTTTAATAATTCTTGGAGAAACGCGAACACTGTAATATTGAGAAACAACGTTTGTTTTTGGTAAAATATTTTTAAATAATTGCATTCGATCATTTATCTTCAAATGAGACTTGTAACTCCAGCCGGAAACGTTGATTTCGGTGGATGTAAATTAATTTTCGGACCCCACTTTCCCAAGTATTTCCAGTTGGAGCTACCAGGTATTGCTTGTATTTAGCAATACAAGCACAAGTTAATATGTATGTTGTTTATTCTCAAAGTGTAATTCTCAAACTGTAATTTTCAAAGTATTGGAGAAAACTGCGTTGTTCTGTGTGACATACTTTTTCTAGTATTCAAGGAAATTGTTTTCTCAGTAAAATATCTGTACTTTTAATTCACATAGAGACTACATGCTAAAAGTCGAAATTTACTTTGTATGCCTGCAAAGGGACCAGAAAAAGTATTTCTGAATTCAAAGAAGCTTTTTAAGATGTTATTTTATGCACCAAAGGGCGTCTTAAGCAAAATAAATAATACTGTATAATATGCCTGTGGACACCCCTGTTGCCACCTAAACAAGTAGGCAAAGCATACAATGAGGCTCCCTTTTCCAAAATCAGAAAACAATTCACCGAGAATGTTCAAATATAACAAATATTTACACAATGGGAACGTTCTTGAGCATACTTATTTCACATTCGCTGAAAACCACTTATTCCTGAGCAGCTTTTATTTGGTATATGTATAAAAAATTGCAACTTAAAAATAAGTTAAAAAGTAAGAAGCGTATAATGAAATTACACATATGTTGGTAGGTACTTGTTATGCACGAATAGTTGCTCTCAAAACTAATTCGGACAATTAGGAAGAAAATCCAACCAGAGTCACTAAGCAGTGCGGAAGGTTAGTGGAAGCCAATCGTTAGAAATATCCATCTTCGTGTCAATGGAACGAAAAAGCTATAAGCGCGTCTGTAATATACAAAGAAAAGAATGAACGCCACAAAGTGGTATGATAACAATAATATCTAATATATATTATACTGTATATTCCAACACCCAACTAAACATTACATTTTAAAAACATCTAAGTCACTAAGAAAACGTGAAAACATTAAAGAGAATGTTTCATTCAATGCTAAGTTATAAATTAGCAATTATGTAAATATTCATGTTTTAAAATTCAACTTTAAAAACTAATTGCCTCATTTTTCTGCTCTTTCTTACACATCTAATGAATGGACGGAATAATATTCATCATGTCGTCATAATTCGCCTGTTCTAGAAAAATATTTGTACATAACACTGTATGTAAATGACTTACTAGAATAATATGAATGGACCCATAAACACTTAAGTTTTGTTGAAGTTTTCTAATTTAGGAGGCGCTTTGCTATCGTATACAATGTATGGGTACTTTTTAGTAAATTAGTACTCATTAATTTAGTAAGATTTTATAGAAAAAACTTCAAGGATTTTCAAAGACAACGTCAACGTCCAATATTTTATAGAGAAGTTACAAAAATACTTTTGCTTTTTTTTAATAAATAATTTATCCGATTAAAGGAAATTTCCCACTTTGCAGAGGGGATAAAAATTCAAGCACATTTCCTGATTTTCCAGGCTGCTGGACGCCATGATTTAATAAAAACGACTAAGTTTTTAAAGGGATATTATGGTTGATGACAACACTACATGCTGCGTTAAATTCATTCATCAAATATAAAAACCACAATTCTTGGATGTTAAAATTACAACTTTACAAATGTAATGTCCTCGTGATTTTATGGTAAACAAATTTGGTGAATGTGATTTATGGAAGACAATAGCCTGGAGTACAGTAAGATACTCAACCAAACATGACCATTGGATTCCTAAATAAGATGTTGCACAATCCATCATTTGTCAAATGATCTGTTACATACAATTTTGAAAAAAATATATATAGCTTGATGTGAAAAGCTATATCTTGAGCGTTCACCCTTGAGTTTTTTACTCAATTTGAGTGATTTTAGAATTACTTGCATGCCGTTATGTCATCTAAAAATGTTTACTCAATTTGAGTAATTTAAAATTACTTGCATGCCGTTATGTCATCTAAAATTGACTCATTCATAACCTAATGTTGCTAACAAACCCAAGTTCAACAAATTTCTTTGTAGTTAAAAGAATTGCGAAGGGCTTTAAGCTAAAAATATTTGCACAATATGCAATACACTGCATGGTTATGGTAAAGCATTTCATTGAGATATAAAATGACCTAACCACTGATAGGCAATCAACACAAGCACTTCAATGGGAAAAAGATTAGGACACGCAAAGATGCAGGCATTCCATTAGACAATCACGAGACACAGAAACAAAAAAGACGTAATTAGTTGAAAGCAGAGAGGAGAATTGGTCCTAGATCATAGACGTGGGCCAGTGCCCACACCACTGCCACCAAAACACAAGGTGCAACCAATGTGAAAGCAAACTTGGAAGGCAATGAACCAAGTTCAAAAAATTCTGTATCTGACACCTGAAAAGAAAATTGTAACTATGACAAAACAAGCCATGGAAGAGTACTAACACAAATGTGAAGAAGTGAACATACTGGCGAGGCGTGGCTAAGAAGAAAAAGTGAATGTGTTGCGTGTAAAGCATGTGCGTTACATGTGTAAAATTTGAAAACTTGCATATAATTACAGTTAAACACTAAAATTTTCAATGCAAATGCCAAACTTTAAAAAACTCACATCTGAAGCATATTGAAAGCAATCAAAAATGTAATCCAAATTTTCCAGACTTTCAATGATACCATAAAAACAAATACAGGTTGAAGTCACAAAAATGGATTCACAGGGCATACAGTACATTTACTGTAAAAGAAAAATTCAAGCAATTTTCAAGGACCACTAAAATGTTCCTAGAGAATTTCAAAAAAATAATTTTTTCTTTTGTATATTTTTATAAAGAAATTTCTCGATTAAAGGAAATTTCCAGACGTGGGCTGGAAATCCAACCATAATTTGGTTCTTAATACAGTTTCAAGAATAGGAAATTTCCTGGTTCTTAACACAGTTTCAAGCATAATTCCCTACTTTTCTGAGGTTATAGAAATTCAATCAAAATTCTCGACTTTCAAGGCAGATGGGACACCCTAATTCATGATGTCGATATAATCTATTAATGCTTCCTAAGAAACATAAATACTACAATTCAATACTGCTAAAGACATCCATGAGAAAAAAGGGTTATATTTTTAACAAAATAAAGTAATTCAGAACGATGAACAAAATCAGTGTTCAAAAAGCGCTTGACGAATGACTTTCACTAAACAGGAAAAAAACAACAGTGTCATCTTCACCATTTAATATAATTTTCTTTAAATCTTCTTTTAAGGCGAAAATAGGTACAGGATGAAGACATTCAGGCACACACTTAAAACACATTAAAGAACAGACGTATACGAATAGCATACATTTTTTTTTCGGTACAAAATAAAAGAAATTCTATGGCCATACATATAGCCCAATGAAACAAATTTCCGTTATATACATGGAAAATCCACGTGACATTATAAGCACAACACATTTATTGAGAGTAAATTTGAGAATGCAAAACAAATGAAATTCCTTGGATTTCATACAAAGGACTAAGAATTTGTTTTACGGGTAAAATTTCCAAGAAAAATTGAATTTAAACAAAAAATAATTCCATCGAATATAGTTTCGAGAAAAACGAGAATCACTTCAAAGTACATACGCGAAAATGGACGTCATTGGCATAAGAAATAAAAACTAACAGTTCTTATCAAAGGCATAACGGACATTGTCAAGAACAAGAAGACTACTTTGTAAAGAACACATTATGGCACAAGAACGCTACTGTAGCGTTAATCTTTGAAATTCAAATTGCCAAAAAAGTGTATGTATTTCAAATACCATTATCTAATTGCTCCTTCAACAATTTCTTTCATTTTATACTGGATTTTGAGAGGACATGGAAATCTCCAAAAGTCTAATCTTGTCTATTTCGATTATTTATCAGCTCCCAAGGCATCTAAGGTCCAGTGATACTTTTTAATTAGTGCTGTCACGTTTATAAAGTTGTTATTGGGACAGAGAAAAGTACCTGTTCAATATGTTGACCACAAATAACAATCTTAATACTTTTTCTAACGGTCCGAAACCGAAAAAAATGATTGTGTGGTCATGCACAGTATACCAAAAACAGTTTCTCAGTCTCAATAACACATCACGAATACTGTACTTCAAGACAACCGTTATTCTCTTAATAAAGTGAGCTTTAGCTTTGATACCATTAAAAGCTAAGGACTGGCTTTCAAAAGATGTAAGATGTGTCCTTTACATTTCATAGTAAAATGAAGAATAGTTGGAACTTACTAAATCATTGTAATGCTACTAAAATTGGCACTTCAAAAAAACAATCCCAACATTAGTTTGCATTAATATAATAACATATTGCTAAAATATACTGTTAGAAAAAAATTAGAAAAACTTATAATGGCGATATGCAATGCCACATAAATAGCGAATAAAGTGGCATTTAAATAATAATTAAAAATATTTAAATTAACCGTGCACTCATTTTTGCTTCTTCTTGTCAATTATTTGATTGAAAATACATCATCAGAAAAATTGACCTCATTGACACCAGATAACAAATTTAAAACTGAATTTAACTTAACATTATTGCATGTACAGCATAGTAGTGTTGATAGTGGGATTATGTTCCCTCGTGATAGTGTCATTTGATTTGCCCATCATGTTCTTTGGTTAGAATGATTAATTAGTGAAGACAGGGACGAACACATATGGTAGTAGTTTCAAAACTGGGGACAGATCATATACATGTATTTAGCTCCAATCTCAAAGGTGCTATTTCTAAAAAAGGTCCTTAAGAAGATTTTTTGCACACATTAACGAGTTAGTTATTTACATAAATTATACAGTGGAGGCACGTGCTGTTTAATCTAATTTGTAACCAAAACGATTTGCAACACATTAGTGATGCAAAATATCAATCTAACATGTGAATTTTGTATAACTGAGACCAAACTTAAATGTCAAAACAAGCATATTCTGAAGAGAACATTTTTGTGAACTAAATGTAATCCAATAACAATAACACAATTTTTGAAATCTGAATTCATGTGCTTGTTTCTTGGAAAATGCTCTATTCTTTCTTAAACAGTGTAGAAAACAAATCAGCACAATAAAATTAGTTAACAGTATGCAACAATAATAAGAATGAGATGACAAAATCAGTACAGAAGTTAGAAACATAAATTACAGTAGTAAATCTGGTTTCTGTGGCATTAACAAACAAAGGATGGTGACGAGATTGAATGATAAAATGTTGTCCTGTATCACAGATTTTATACTTAAATTTTAACATTTGCATTGTAAAACTAAGTGAAAATATCGTAGAATATTGTGTAAACAGGCGGATAGGCAAAGTCAAAAACACAGTCACATGTAAAACAGTGAGATACCACCAATGTGCTGTGTTGTACCAACTGCAACATCCTACCAGTATAACACATTGTTGACATGATAAGTTTGTGACTTATAAATACTAATTAACATTAAACAACTGAAAATTATACAAAATCTTGGCCTGTAACAGCAAATAAAGCTAATCCTTCAGTATTGTTAAAATAAGCCTCCCTAAATTCCTATCAACATCACCAGGCTGACCTAAACATTTGATTGTAATGCTCTATAATTGTCAACAATGATAATGCTAAAATTTCTTTAGCATTTAGATGTACAGTAAATCACTATTGCGCTAGCACAATGTTTCCAAGTTCAGCCCGAATAATGTAAGCATGTTCCAAAAAAAATGTCATGGTCAACCAACACTGAAATTTTGCATTGTTTCACCACTAGAGGTTACTTAAAAATGTACATTGGGAGTAAAAAATTTAAATGTTTGGACTTGACGAGTTAATGAAAAATTAATCAAAATTAATTGATATGTAATATTACTAATTATATAATGCACAAAAAAAAGTCGTAAAATAAAATCGGTATCATTGTGCTATTTCTCAATATTTTTTTTTTTTCAAATTTCCCACATAATTTAAATGTTGACAAATGGTATTGGTAAGTGTCAATATTGCTTCGATATATCAATTTAAACAAACTGTGCATATCCTCAAGTTCTTTAGACATTGTATTATGATGAATCAAGATTGAATTTTTTGTTAAATAACATTTTCAATTACTTCACGAAAAACGTTTTTCTTCATTAGATAAGTTGTTCATATATCTGCAGAAATGCGACGATGAAAACTTTGTTTGTGTATTTCTGTCATTAATGGACATTATGGATAGTAGTTCATTGTTTAAGAAATTTTCACCATATATGTATTTGTATGTAGTATTCAAATTCAGAAACTTGTGCAAGATTTTTCTGACAAAAATGTAAAAAGAAATAGTATCTTGTTTGGTTTTGTTTATAATGTATTACCAAAATGCATTGTCAACAAGTTATATCACTATAATTACAGAAATAAACAGTGAACAGTCGTGCCCATTTAAACCATTCACCAGCATAGTCAACATACAAAACCCATCTAAATTTATCGTGATAAACTATTGTATTATAAACAGATGGCGAACAAAACACCACAGCTCACTAACCCGTTCTTTTTTTCTTTAATAGTGACCATGGAATCACACAAAAAGTTTATATAAAGCCCCCCATATGTAAACGTTTCAGATTTTAAAATAAATTACGTGTAGATCCAATAGCTATGGCCAATATCCTAGGGAAGTCTCAAATAATAAGAACATGTTAGGGAATTTAATTGGAGAATTTGTAAATTGTTAATAACTTGTTAGAGCTTCCACCAGTATTAAGTTGGCTAAAAGTTGTATTAAAAAAGAGAAGCACTTGAAAGAAATACAAGAGAAATGGAAGAGTTATTTTTTTTTTCCAGTGGATTTTCAAATGTGAGGGAAGCAGTTAAGGAAATCACTGGAAACAGAAAAGAAAAACTATTTAGAACGTGGCTAATTTGTTATGAAGAATGCCAGGGAAATGCTTAAAAGGAACAAGAGCATTGAAAATATGGAAAAAGAAAGCCAGCCAAATAATAACAAAGCTACTAAAGAAAAATATTTAGGTTAAGCAAAGAACTTCAGCAATGCAGACATGATTTCTTGCACACAAGAAAAAATGATAGCACAATTTTCGATATAAGCACTGATTATGTTAATGATAACAATGTTTGGTTCCTAGGACTAAGGAAATAGGACTCACTAAATAACAAGTTAAATTACAAAACTTACAATATTTTTACACTGACAAATTTCCATCCGCTATTTTGCATGCAAAAATTGTCTAGTAATGATGCAATCGGCTTTTCATGTCTTTTGTGAAAACGGCAAGCCAAATTCTATATCACCACGTTATTTTGTGCAATAGTTGTTATATATATATAAATATGTCAGTGCTTTTAAAACATTAAGCTTTTTTTATAAATGTAACAAAATGAATTATTTACACAACTCCATGCTGTGTTAAACTACTCAATATGGTGCATCCAGAAAAAAACCAATGCTAATTTAATCAAAATCACAATATTAATCCACATTTATATGTGCTGAAAAATATGTGGTTTCACAGATTTTCCTATACAATTCAAAAACGGTCTTTACACATAGGTAACAAATGAAATATTAGTAGAAAAACCGTTGCAAACCATAACTCGTACAGGGTTAGTATTTTTAAATTTTTAAAAAATGCGTGATCAAAAAACAAAATATTGTTTAACTCAAATATTAGCGGTATAATTTTAATTAAATTTATTGATACAAAAACCAAAAATTATGATTAATAGTCATCTGCACATCCCTTTTCCATAAATTTAATTATTGTTACTGAAGAATTGGCATATATTTTAAATGTGCTTCTTCAAATGTGAAATCACGAATAGCCGTGAGATATGATCTTTTTTTAAATATATATATATGTACAATCTATGCCTACAATTAAAAACCTGACATGACAAATAAAAAAAAAATGCATACATTTATAAATAAACAGTGGAATCACAATATGGATAATAGAACTTAATGAAATAAAAAAACAAAAACAAGTTGCACACGAAGAATCCAAGCCTTGCATTCCTTATGCAGCCAACTTTTATATAAAAGAGCATGCAATGCATATTTAGTTGTGCGTGTAAATGTGCAAGCATAAATGTGTCAAAAAAGATAGCACTTACCATCTCAGTTTCTTGATAAGATTTCAACCCACTATGAATTGCTGAACTCTGTTCCTTGACACCACTTAGACTTTTTACTGGAGTTGTTGGGCAACCTAAAGATAAAGAACAATTAGTGAATCCTATTCCATCAGAATATATACTTAATTAGAATCAAAATTCTAATAGATTGAAAATCAACCACTTTCTCAAAATTTATATTTCGTATTTTTATATTATAACAAAGCACTTCATGATACATCATAAACAATCAAAACAAATGTAATGAACCTTTGTCAATTTATTGTAAAAGTGCACCAGATGAAAATCAGAGGGACCTGTACCACAACTTTGACATGAAAACTCAAGATGTGCAGTTAGTTACTTAAATTGTGCATACAAATATGTTTACTGATCTGTTTTGATATGGACAAAGAGAGCCCTTTAGTATTCAATCATTGGTTCTTAGTTTAAGATGGGCATTTTGAAGCTTGAATTCCATAATCAAGAAGCGAAATTAGGGGAACTACTATTTTTCCTTAAAACTAACACATGCAGTAAAGGTTTACAGATTTGACCTCAATCAACAGCACACAATTTCCCATTCAAATGATTTATACAAAAGAAGATTTAGCAAACAGACACATACCTAAATCTCCACTACTACTTGATTCTGTGAAACTTGGTGTCCCTTCAGTGTGTGTTGGAGTAGAGCCTTCCACACTGTGCGGCGGTGTCCATGTGCAAGTTTTATTAGCAAAAGAGCTAAATCCAGAAGATGTTGTAGAACTGCTTTCAGAATGCGTGGACAATAGCGATTCAGCTTTCATATGGATAGACGAGATCCTGCTTCACAATCATCGCCAAAAAAAAAAAAATCGTGTTTTAATGTCATTATTATAAATCAAAAGCAATGAATAAAGAATATTTCATTATAAAAACATACCCGACTGCTGTAGAATGTTCTGATCTAGCAGAGCTATGCATTTCGATAGCAGTGAGAGACATGGCACTAGATGGAGGAGTGGGATCTGTACTAGACCTGGCTTTTGAATTTATCTTCAGATCATCGTCATCTTGTAGAGCCTCTTCAAACGTTGGAGGAGGAGTGGAGAACGCAGGAATGTCAGAATGACTAACTGAAGCTAGTTGTTTGAAAAATAGTTAAAAAGCAAAAAAAAGCATGTAATTAACAAATTTGTCTACTTCAAATTGAAATAAAATCCGTTTCTTAGGCTCTGTAACCTTGGTTCAATGATTTTCATGTAAGAAACAACAAATTGCAAAAAAAATATTCCAACTAAAACAGTTTTGAGAGGGACTGCCAACCAAAATAATACTCCAATTGTGTATGCACCCAATATTCTTATTAATGAAAACATTAAATAAAATAAAGATAATATTCAAGCAGGAAACAGCAAAGCATAGCAATGCATATCTTAAAAAATTTTCACCACTTATAATGATACTAAAATTGCATTGCAAATATTAATATCCTTTCATTGCGCATGGCTTTAATGACGCACGTGCAATTATTGTCCAATATTGGCTTGATTTAAGGGAATTTAGGGAACAAGAAAAATTGTCTAGATGATTTCGTCAAAACAGCTAGTATTGGAATTCCTTAAATATAGATCAATGAAAACTTAAAATGATATGTATAGAGCTGCCACCTGAACTGTGCTTGTGAACCTTACGAGGAGATCGCGGAGGAACTGGAGGTGGAACTTTAGCTTTTGCTGGTAACGTGTTTAAGCTCTGAGTCGCCACAGGAAGATTTCCATGCGGTGGTGTGCTAATGTTGTTTTTTTCAGACTTCATGATAACTGTAGCAAAACCAGAAACACCGGAAGTAACCCTTGATGGAGAAGCACTATTTGTAGTTGAGGGCCCTACATTTGTAGTTGCAGTGGCCACTGCTGGCTTTGCACTGTTTGTCAATGGTAATGTCATTTCTACAGAAGAACTTCCAAATGCTGAATTAGCACCAACTTTAGACTGGACTCCAGCTGTATTTGAAAAGCCAAGCAACACAGGTTTTCTTAAGTAAATCTGCCAAGCCATGCATAAGACATTGCAATTTTGTTCTCTTTTTTTGTGAAAAATAATAGTTGTGCTTATCATATGCTTATTTCAATTGCAGTCAGGATTGTTGCATTTTCTCTTTAAAATTATTTAGTTGAGACCCACAATAAGTACCAAAACCAAATTATTATCAGACAGAATTAGTCAATACTATTAATGGCCAAAGTAACAATTTCGAAAATCTATAATTTGTTTTGCTAGAAACACGCTCATATGGCACGAGTTACAAAAACTTTAACAGAAGTTTTCAATTTGCCACAATTTAGAAAAGAGCAACAAACCTGAGAAAATGCAAATGAAAAATTAAATGACAGTGTTTTTCAAATGACAAACAACCAATGCAGTGTATTTTGCAAGAAAATCGGTGCCAATAACTAACTAAACAAATGCAAACGAGCCAAATATTCTACTCCGTCATACAAGCCATACACTTCACAAATCATCAGAAATATCAGAAAAATTGTCAGCAGTTTTATTAGGCTTATTTTAGCGAATACGTTTCGTTTTTGCAATTATCAAAAAACAGCTGCACAGATATAAAAAAAAACAAGAATTTAACCTAATCTAGTTTAACATTCATATCATGATTTGGTTAAGCAGCTCACCAAAATCAAAAATACACCTATTTTATATTAATCTGCATTATTCTCAAAACTTTGACATGAGCAAACATTTACAGAAGGATTTTAACATCACCCTCTAGAACAAAAGTTAGAGAAGAATTGCAGGGCACTATGTTGTCATAAATAAATATGGATTGGTTATGTTTGATCAAGGTGGTCTTCAAAAATGATTAATAAAAGTTAGTTTACAAGAGAAGATAGTCCAAATGGGAAGTCTGTCAGAGAAAGATAAGGTGCACATTGGATTAGTTCATGCCAAAAGAAACTGCAAAACATGTAAAAGCAAAATCTTAAAAGCAAAGTGGAAGACTAAACTAAGGCTTAATTAATCCAATTTGACTTCTAAACTAAATTTTTTTAAATAAAAATAAGCACACCGTGATTTTACTGCGAATAAATTTGACTAAATAAAGAACTATAATAAATTAAAAGGCAAATATGCTGCATGCATTTCAACAGGCGTGCAGGCTCAAAGCATACATACCTGCTTTGCTAGTAGAAGCCCCTGATCCTGCCATTGCCAATCGCACACACAAAAAGTTGGCCAAGAATAAGGAAAAAGAAGAGAAACAGTAGAAATAGACATTAAAGCATGTTTTCATACGTTCACAATTACCATTAAGCAGACACACATGCAGGGCACAATCACAACCAGAAATGTCCAAGAAATAAACCAGTCATGTATGGTCCTAATATTAGTAACTCGATGTACAAAAATTATTGTTACTGGATTGATTCGTAGAGGATTACAATTTATGGACAAACAATTTTTCAATTTAAACAAAAAAATTGTTTTTCTGGTAATGTAAATTTAATATATGCAATAAAGTGAATAAACAATGCAGTGTAAAAATATACGTCTTCTGATTTTTTCGAAAATAAGTGCTCTAATTTAAAAATAAATAGTCTCCTTTAAAACTTTTGCTTAAAACATGAGGTAAAATGTTCAAAGAACGCTTAAAATCCAAACGTGGTAATTAAACCAACCAAAAAGATCAGGATAAGGCTTATATAAATTGCTCAAATCATTCATCCATAAATTGCAATTCTTAAACTACACAAAATGAAACCACCGGTGAACAAGTATACGTGAAACATTCCATAATGCATACCCTGACAACTATTCATGCACATACAAACATTTTTTTAAAAAAAACGTATTTCCAATAACGGTATTGTTACAGGAAAAAAAAATATCTATCTACATACAGGCAACAAAACGCTATTGTGCATTTTATGTACAACTTAAGTAAACACCAAATGAAACTAAGTTCTATGTTTCTGGTTCAAATAAATGATGTTAACGGTTATAAGTAGATGCCTCTAAATTCATGGAGAATCCATCAACATCTTATTCTATCAGAATATTTTATAAGCTTAGTTAAGAAATTGGCTTATTTTAATTAACGGAATATGGTTTTGTGTCTGGGATAAGGGATACGATAAGTTAGTAAACATGATGAGAAGGGAATGGGATGGAGTATGAGCCAGCTCGAGTTTTAGAGGAACTATCCCAAAGTACACTTGGAACGATTGTGAAAAGAAAAAAAAACACAATATGACTAGCCAAGGTGGAAGTGGAATGTGTTATTACAACCTGTGCAATTTCAAATAATGCACCTTTTAATTATAATCCAATAATGATAGGAGTAAAATGTTATATTCTGATAGAAACAGACCCTCTGGTTCAACCAATATACATGTATATGCAACATTCAATTGTTACTATTCTCACAATTTCCACACTTTGATTATGTTCAGTAAATCAAACACTGCATTTCTTCAACATTATCTGGAATGCTTACTCAGCCTTTAAAACGTATATTTCTAGGTATGGTAAATGTTAATCGTGACATTTTATGAGATTAAGAATCCTAAGTTTATTTTGATATTATGCATTATTTTATTCTACTTTTATTAAGAGGAAGAAGTACCATTGAATTGGCTCTATTTTATGATATGCTTTATTTTCAAATCACATGATCAATGATATTGTCTTCAGCTTTTTTTAAGCATCATATTTTTTTTTTTATTTTCATGCAGTGGGCTTTCATGGGGCATGAAATATAAATAATAATATAGCGTTGGGCCACCTTCTGCCTCCAATATAGCCTAGCATTTCATTTCTCAGATCAGAACTATCATTTGAAAATCTAAAAAAAGCATACAAAGCCAATCCAGCAGTGCAGTTCCTGTTAATTCCTTGCTTTGTTTAAAAATGAAAAAAAAAAAAATACTTTTCTTATTAATCTCCATTAAGTAATGTACAATGTAGCAAAAACATAACATTTGTGCATGTATTTATGAATGCATGGATATGCAAAATTATGCGCTATTATAAGCTTAAGCTTACAATTGCTACTTCAATATGCCATAATCATTAAAATATAAAAATAACAACAGTTAACAAAAGTTAGGTATAATGTACAACAATAAAGAAAATAGTTTTAACTCCACTTTGGATTACCACATTATGACACACATAGATTTGCCATATGAATGGAACATTAAGGAGAAGAGACTGAAATTCATTGCACAAGTTTCATAACCTATGCTTTGTTTTTTAAAAGAATTATCTAAAATGTAAAATTCTGAGTTATACAATATAATTTTGGTCAACAAAGAAATTACTAAATGAAAAATTAATTAAAATTAAGCAAATTCTGTTCATGCATTTGGCATTTATCAGACTGCAGTTCACCTCCAAAGTGAAATTAAACGCCAATGATTGTGGGTTTGGTCAAAATGAATCACAAAATGAAAAAAAAAAAAATGATTTTTATGTTCCTAACTTTTCCTGGTCATTGTTGGACAATTCTACAACAGTCACACTGCTTAAGTTAAGGAGGTCATGGTCATACGTACTTTTAGAAGCCCCACGCCCAACTGAGCCAGATGGCCCTGTAACATAAACCCAAACAAAAAGAAATCATATTAAATAACTAAACCAACATTTTGTAAATAAAACAACATCACCATGTTAGAAGAGAAATAGATGAAGCCTGTAACTAATAATTGCACCCTTTTCAAATTTGATAAAAAAGTATGCCATAATCATATTCTTAAAAATGTGAAAGCATGTGTAATTATATCAAATAATACAAGAAAAAGAACGAGCTGCAATATATGGCTCAACAATTTTAAGTCTAACATTTTTTTGGCAAAATTGGTTGAAAAAGTTTGAAAAATTAATGTTGTTCTATGTAAATATACTGTATATATTGTTCAATTACTTCTAATTGAATATTTGACTTTTGTGCATAAAATTTAGATGATACATATGTTTTAAAGCAATACTTCAATCAGATTATTGTTTGTTTGTTGATTTTTAACGTTGGCCTATTTCTGCAACACGAGGGCTAAACACCAACGCCAGGGGATGAG
>JAQGBW010002881.1:0-18132 GCA_034698625.1 Julus scanicus
TTCCTATAATGTTGGAAATCATGGATGTATATATTAAACTGCTTTCTTCTAATATTACTCTTATATTTATTTTCTTTTTGTATTATTTCCACATAAAGCCATAACATGTAAAAAAAAATTAGGACAAAAAACGCATTATTTCTATTTACATTCATTGCAATGGGAAAAATTGATTCGGATCACGAACTTTTCATTTTACGAGCAGGGTCGAGGAACAGATTAAGTTCGTAACCCGAGGTTCCACTGTATTCAGTTCAACGATAGAATCATCTACTGTACGAGGAAATTTAAGTTGATGCAAATTACACAAAAATTCCGCCCATTGAATTTTTTTGCAATTTTTAATTATACTTATTTCGACGTAATTATTCGGTTTGATGCAAAATTGACGGTGTAATTTGGGGCTATTTCGCAATTCGTGATCTCAATTGTCCAGTTTTATGCCTAGCATGACGCCATCGATTTTCAATGTTTGTTTCAAAGTGTTTGAGTTGACCAAGGTCTAATTTCTTGGCACGCGAGCTTAGGTCAGTAGATAAACGAGGAAATGAAAGGACCCGTGAAATGTAGGTCAAATGTCATCTCTGCAAAGTGTGTTTGCCTTGAAAGAAGGCAAACACTCATTTCACTCCTATAATGTAAGGACGACACTTTTCAAGGGGCAAATTGAAATCTGCGCAACTGCCCCTCTTTTATAACTAACGTTTTCAAGATTCATCGGCTGATTTCCGGTTTCACCATCATTTGTATGTTTTGGACAACTCTCGTAGTTATGGCAACCGTCGTTTTCTTATTTTTCACACGTTTACAATATACATTTTAAGCCTTCTTCTTACATATACACTTTATGGTCTGTCCTCACTTAGAAAATAGCCCTTAGGGGCCATTCAAAAAGGACATCCCGAAATTACTTCAAAAATTGACCCCTCCTCCGTACTCCCTGCCCACATGGTGTCGATTTTACACAGACTCCCCCCCCCCTCCTCCCCTCTTCCCTTCCGCCATAAATACCTCTTTCCATAGACGTCCTTAAGTTTTTTGAAAAGTAGGGTGTCCAGAAAACGTGTTGGAACATTTTAGTCCCTTAGGGGCCATTCAAAAAGGACGTCCTCCGAAGTTACTTCAAAAATTGACACCCTCCTCCCTACCCACACGGTGTCCATTTTACACAGACCTCCCTCTTCCCCCCTTTCTCAATAGACGTCCTTACGGTTTGTTTTAAAAGTAGGGTGTCCAGAAAATATGTTGGAACATACAAAGGCCCTGTTGGAACATTCTAGTCCCTTAGGGTTCATTAAAAAAGGACGTCCCCGAAATTACTTAAAAAAATTGACCCTACCCCTTTCCCACTGCCCAAATGGTGTCCATTTTACACAAGAACCCCTCTTCCCTCCCCCATAAACCCCTTACTCCCTCTCGCCCCCCATAGCCGTCCTTAATTTTTTTAATAGTAGGGTGTCCTGAAAATGTGTTGGAACATACAAAGGCCCATCCTATAAATTTCCAAACACCCGTCTCGCTGCCAATTCCACGATATTTCTCCAGAAAATTTCCGGACCTCGAAGGAAAATTCCAGCATAAAAATGGTGTTTAACACAAATTTAGGCATAATTCCCAAATTTCCCTGAGGTTTTAAAAATTCAAGTACAATCGGGACTGGAGACACATTTTTTCCGATGTCCATTTCCTCTTTTCACTGACCTTTAAAACTTAATCAAACTGAAAATCCAAAAACTGAACAATACCATCATTAGTGGACTTAAATAATGGCTTTATTTTTCCCCCTCCCCCTTTTTTCTCTCTTGAGGACTCATTTTTTTGAATGGCTCCCCTATTATATCGTTCCAGAAAACACACCATATCAGTCGATATTTGTTATTTTTATAACCAGAATTACTCAGGTTTAGCGCAGTCTGAAATTTTACTAAATAATAGACGATTTTTTAGTGCCCATAACTTGTTTTTTTGCGTTTACATTCAATAAATTAGATGTCTCTGTGGAGCGATTTTTAGGTCAGACACATCGACTAACTTGTTTTTATTAAAAACTCGTGTTTTATGATCCGCTATTAATGTAGTTCGAGGTAATACGGATTGTATTTTTCAAATTAATAAAGTGCACATGCATCAGTGGCACATGTTTTCTCATCTAGTATAGAATACATCTTTTTTTAGAGGTCAAATACGAGTGAATAAAAAAGCTTTAGCAATTTATTTGACTGTTGCCCAGAAACCACAAATAAATGCAGCTAGCGTCAAAGCGGCGTCTGGCTGACATTCAGACGATGCTCGATAGAAAAATGATGAAAAAATTATAGCATTTTAGATAAAACTACTCTGAAACTACATAATGAAAGAGACTTTCGCAGACGGTGGAGATTTGTTTAGCTCTATTCGATACATAATATCGGGTAATTTATTGATTGCTGCCAAAGTATTTTCAAACATTGAAATCTGCTTTATCGCTTGTGAAATTTTGATAGATGGCTTTTATGATCAGCAGCCATTGTTATCCATGAACCTTTCTTTTTATCATTTTTTTGTCAGCATAGAAATATTCCAGGACAATTTGAAAAGTTCCCTGACAATCCAGGGCTCTTCCATGACTTTCTTAACTTCACAGACATTCCAGGTCTCTTCCATGACTTACTCAAATTCCCTGAAATTCTTGGTCTATTCCTAGACATTCTAGGTCTATTCCATGACATTTCAGGTATCTTCCATGACTTTCTCAAATTCCCTGACAATCAAGGTCTATTCCCTGACATTCCAGGTCTCTTCCACGACTTTCCCAACTGACAATCCATGTCTCTTGCATGACTTTCTCAAATTCCCTGAAAATCCATGTCTCTTGCATGACTTTCTCAAATTCCCTGAAAATCCAGGTCTATTCCCTGACATTCCAGGTCTATTCACTGACATTCCAGGTCTCTTCCTTGACTTTCACAACTTCACTGACAATCCAGGTCTCTTGCATGACTTTCTCAAATTCCCTGAAAATCCTGGTCTATTCCCTGACATTCCAGGTCTATTCCCTGCCATTCCAGGTCTATTCCCTGCCATTCCAGGTCTATTCCCTGCCATTCCAGGTCTCTTCCATGACTTTCTCAAATTCCCTGAAATTCTTGGTCTATTCCTAGACATTCTAGGTCTATTCCATGACATTTCAGGTATCTTCCATGACTTTCTCAAATTCCCTGACAATCAAGGACTATTCCCTGACATTCCAGGTCTCTTCCTTGACTTCCTCAAGTTCCCTTACATTCCAGGTCTCTTCCACGACTTTCACAACTGACAATCCAGGTCTCTTGCATGACTTTCTCAAATTCCCTGAAAATCCTGGTCTATTCCCTGCCATTCCAGGTCTCTTCCTTGACTTCCTCAAATTCTTTTGCATTCCAGATCTCTTCCACGACATTCTCAAATTCCCTGACAATTCAGGTCTATTCCCTGACATTCCAAGTCTCTTCCTTGACTTCCTAAAATTCCCTTACATTCCAGGTCTCTTTCACAACTTCACTGACAATCCAGGTCTCTTCCATGACAATCCAGGTCTATTCAATAGTTTATATATTTTTATACAATTGTTTGTTTATGGGTATTGTATATAACAACTGACTGTCTAAATTTTACGACCGTCTTTATTACCACCTTATATCATCAATAACTCGTTGATGAGTTTGGGATGATGTTTTTTTTTGTTCTCATTTGGTGTCATGTCTTCGTGCGATGTATCATCGATGACAAAAGCCACCAATGAGTTATCCACAACATAATTTTTATGTAAGAAAGTGCCGTAAAAGAGTTTTTATCATGAATCAATCAGTCTCTCTATACGTTATTGCCACAATCATTTTTATATGACTTTGCAATTTATGACATATTATTGCCTTACAGGAACGGCATAATAGATTCACATTTCCCCCTTTGGGAACTCTAATTAGGTTGCTAAGGCAACCAACGAGCACCAAAATCAACAATCTTCGTCTCATTAACTTTTGCTACAATCAAATATATATATATATATATATATATATAATACACACTTAATTCAAGAATGTGGACGTATGCTATTTTCAAAACAAATTAAGGGACCATTAAAGAAGGACTAACTTAGTTGAAAATGTAAAATTCCCCACCAAACATTAACATTCTACGTATACGTGTTTTCTACACGTAAATGTACAAAAATGTTTAGCTAAACATGGTAAATTATTGCAAGATGTATTTCAATTAATTGTACGCTTAAAATGCGTATAATTTTTTATCTAGTCCATTTTCGCGATGTTCAGAGACTCGGAAAATCTTTAACGGAATGCATTATCCCCATTTTGTTAAATTGAAACATTTCTGAAATTATGCGGAAAGTTGAATAAATACATTAAGCTGAAAATGATTTATGCATTTTTGGTCCGCTGCATTCTTAGATGCGAATCTTATTCGTAAATAGGTTTAAAAGAAAACATTTGTTTCGCTGATGGATTTTAAGTTAAGATGAGTTTTTACAGATACTGTATACATGCGAAAAATGAATCTAAAGTTATATATTCGTGTTTTAAGTCAAAAGTTCTGGCAATTCTTTTATAGAAACGAGTTGAATTGAAAATGCTTAGCCAGTATAAAATGTAGGCAATATTTGTCTGCACTTACGGTTTTTGCAATGAAAGACGTATTCAGTACCTTGAAAAATATGCCTCCAATATGTCGTTATCAATTTGTTATCGAAAAATCGTATTATGCTTGTCAAGCGAATATGCTGTCGTGTCATTCAAAAGAAAAATCCTGGAAGAAAAAAAAAGAAATTCTAAGAAAATTAATAATTACGTAGATGAAATCGATGGATTTCATAGATGTACGTCTACATTTTATGAGGTTTTTTTTTCTCCGTTAATACTTTGGCTTATGCATCTTTATCTCTTCCTCGTAATTGTCCAAATTAATAACGTCGATCAAATTTTATCGGTTTCCCTTTCCTGCGTTGCGTACATGTCATTAATGTTGGGAAATTGTCATATGGTTATATGGTTGGCAATGGCTTGTGGGAAGCAGGTGTCTTTTGCCTTTTTAAAACTGAATTGATTTTAGTTCTCGGGAAAAAGCAGTAGAAGAATTATTATGAAGTCTACTATCGAACCGATTTTTTTTATTTTGAATATATATTATCCAACTTTTTAAAACTTCGCAACGTTATATTGATATCGGATATGTATTTGACTAGAGAAACAACTAGAGGGCGATTTGGGATTTGTAATGTAACAACTGTAGAGTCCTGATGGGTTACTTGTTATACAGTAAGGGATCATTCAAAAAAGGTCGTCCTCAAGAGGCCCCTAATGTATTTTTTTTTGACGAGAGAACTTTAGTTTGTCTGTTACGACAAAATCTGAATGATTTATCATAGTTTTCGAGCAATGAAACCATAAAAAAACTTGCAAAATATGTATTAAATGTTTTAAAAATCTAACATGGAAGATTAATTGTGATAGTAGCTTTCATTTTGTAAACAATTCTCGATGTGCTTGTTTTTCGAGACAACTTGGCTCAAGGAATTAAAAAAAGGATTAATCTTAGGCACATCTAACTTGTTATGTTGAATTAAGCGTGTTTACTGCACAAGTTAGTGCTTGATGATTTTATCAATAAATTGATATGTTCATACAGCACGTGTTCTCGTCTGAGGCATGACGTTGGTGTAAAGGACAATGGCCATTTGCGTCTGCCGCCTACTCGACTCCTAATAAAATAGGTTGTGTCGCAGGACTGTTTAGTAGGCCTCTCTCTTTAATCGATTAAAGAAATTTCCCGACACGTCCGTCCGTCCTTTCTGTGTGTTTCTGCTTGACACATTGTGGCGCAACACATCAAACGTAATATTTTCTAAAATACGCCCCATTAATAACTACCTGAAATTGCCCGTAAAGTGCATTATTATTAGTTTTTCATACGTGGCGTTGTTTCACGTTCCTTGTGTGGCGTGGCGCACAATTATCGAATGCACGGGATCCATTTTTCCTACAAAATATTAAAAATTATAAGTACATATTCGTAAATAATGTGTTGACATATTTAATTACGATACCTTTGTAACAAACCATGCAGGAATGAATAAAAATCTGACTGGAAACAATTGCCTTTTAATCAACACTGCAGCTTCTAATAATGGAATTGTAAAATGGAACACGAATAGTAGAACAAAACGCACGTGCCGAAAGATGGAACACAAGTGCAAGATTGATGAACGCACGCGCAGAAGGATAGGACGCACGTGCAACTTTTAAATGGCATTTGTACAGGGGTGTACAAAAAGACAAATTGAATACACGTCCCCATGTGCGTGCACCCCTACTACTACTATCTATATCAACACGTTTATCTCCTTTTTAAGAAAGTAAACTTAGATTATTAAGTTTGAAAATGACGACTTGTTTGTGAAAGTTATTACTGATAATATAGTATATTTTCCTGCAAAACCTTTGCTTGCGTTTTTTAATTTTTGCAATTACAGTTATTGTCGTTATATTTTGTCAGAAGTGGAAAACCTGATAAAAACGAAATTATTTATACGTGTGTGTTTTGGATACGCTCCTGAATGAAGTTTAGGATCAGTGACACGTTTTAAGTATGCCCTATTAATTGCTAGCATCTGTGTATTCTCAGCATTATTTGCTGAATATGACGTCACGTCACTATACTATGCCTTTTGTGCTTGGATGTGAATGAGTCACTGGTGTACACCTGTGACACATTTTTGGGGTGTTTTGAATGGTGTTCACATAGCCTAAGATATGTATTTTCAGATATAAACACATTTACGAATTAACTTGTTTGGTAAACAAACAGAACTAATATACAAAATGACGTCATTGTTACCCTTGAACTCGCACTTTGTTTTCATTATTCATTTTAAGAATGAATAATGAGGACAAAGTGATCTCAGTAATGGATTATATGATAAGATTAACAAGATTAACATTAAACCATACGCAGTATTCTTCGGTGAACCATCATTACATGTTTGGTATATGTGTACGTGTGGTGCCTACCAATTATCCAACATATCGTACTTTACCCAGTGAAATACAATATCCAGTTACACTATGTGACAATGTTACTTTCCATTTTATCAAACATTAACTAATTGCTATGGTTGTGTATGTATCGAATTACCAATGTTATATCACTATTAATCATATGTGCATTTAAGTCTATTGGGTCAATGTTACAATTTACGTCAAATATCGTTACATTTCATATTCACTGAAACATTTAGGGTTAAATAAATGTGTCTAAACGTACACGTATTAATTGTATCGTAATGAAATGAATATTTTTATTAATTTCGTTCGTGGTTTCATCAATTTCTCAGGGCATATAGAAATAGGTATTACAATTTCCTTTTATTACCTTACCTTAAGCACAGGCATTAGGATATTAAACGTTATATTTGTTTTTCTAGAAATTGAGTTGGGAATTAGGGAATGTTCGAGGTTATAAATAGAATTACAGCGTGTATATAAGTGTCATCGAGTAATATACACATAGAGATACAGTATTTAACCCTAGTCTTTAATCCAGATAATTTATAAACGCCCTATACCAACATCCTAAAAGGAAACTGAAAATCCTCTGATAATTTACCAAAGATATAGCTACAGTATGAAATCATGTTGCTTTTCATCAAAAATGATCTCATACACAGGACGAGTATAGGATCCGCATTCAATTTTATATTTAAAATGTGCTCATTTTACAAATCTCCGGTAACTATTAAGTATACGTTTAAACTTTTTAATTCAGTGAACTATGTTAATTGGGATTAATAAAGTTGCCATTGGCCTTGCTATTTGGACTTACTTAACATTTTCTTGGAATTTTTGTGTTCGGGCGAAACGTAAGTGCGTTTTGAAAGAATTAATTTATGATATAATACATACTACAGGTGCATCCTGTATTTGATTGATATTTTTGTATCAGTACATCGTATTTAATAACTTATTAGTAAATTTATTAATTTTATTAAATTATTAAAACTAAATAAATTAAAAAAGTGGCTATACTAAATTTTTAAATTGCTTCTCGCACAAATGTTCTATTCTGTTGAAATTGGAACGCTTCCCCGCGCATTTTATATATGCACGTGCCACGAAGAACCTGCTGTTCTTCTTCATAATTCGAATTTGGTATTCGAATTCTAATTAGTATTTGGAATTCACCGTTCGAATTCAGTTCTGTCTCGTTTGTTGTGCTAATTTAATGTTAAATATTAAATTAAACTTGTTTCATACGTTTAATTTGTTATATTAATCGTTATATTATTATTATTATCAACTAATCATTATTGTATATTTACTGACATTTTGTTCTTTTTTTTTACTTTTCAGTGTTAGGTTTAGAGATAGAAAGGCGATACCAAGTCGATCTTATCGACGGATTAAACATTTTCAATACAACGTACGATGGCCTCCTCACTAATGTCGGAATCCACTCGTTTTCACCAGCTATCTTATTACAAGGTGACAATTTATTTTAATTATACTGTTAGACATGGTAAAGATGCAATTAAAGATGGAAATACACCCATACCTCGCTTTACGGCCTATAGATATACGTTCCGGAAAAGTTGGCAGTAAAGCGAAAAAGACGTATATCAGTTCTTAATTTCTGCATTGCGATTTTCATTTTTTTTCCTTCTTAAACGAAGTAAAACCCATAAGTTGTTTTATTATTGGCCAAATTCGACCTTGTTTGTGCAAATTGGTTTAACTTATCCCATTTTTTGGTCGCTTTCTTTAATTGCTACACGTTTCTTTGGCCGTATAACGAAACATTAGAGGCCGTAAATCGAAAAAGTGCCATAATTAAAAAAGGCCGTTATAGCGTTGTATAGGTGTATTGTTATTTATATTCTATTCAATTCATTACCCTACTGTCAGAATAGAAATGTAAATTTGGTAGTTGGTAAAATCCATAACCACCATAGTATATAATTTACAGTTCTGGCATACATGTACGCATAGGTGCTGAATTGAATTGTTAAACTGTTTAGCCAGTGGTTAATCGTTTTACATTAGATCGATCTCAGACATGAGTAAGGGTGGGACATCTAGTACGTATAATGGGACAGGCCTAAACTTAACAATACATGTCAGTGAACTTTGGGTTAATCGGGTCATTGTTTCTCAATTTTAATATGCATGAAAATTAATGTTATATATCCTTCAAATTATTTGTGTCGTAAACATAAGTGAGAGTAAATTAATGCAGCATTTCATTTTGAAATGACATAAAAGCATGCCAACTGCTCGAGCTAAGGGTCACATATGACAATGCTGGTGTTAGCATATGATAACGTGAAGTCGCATTGCTTAAACTCAACTTGTAAACGTTTGCAGAGGTGCTAGAACTCCAAGGTTGGCGGTTAATTAGTTCATTAGATTTACTGTCACGCACACCTCATGTTAACGATCTTGAGGTGGTTTATGACATTGATCAGCATGTGACTATTCAACAAAACATCTTTGCAGACTGAAATATTTTCCCAAATAATGGAGATTTTTTTTTTATCCAATTTTAAGGTGAAAGTAGGAATCTTAAAGTGTCGGACGACGTGTACGAACGTGCGACAAAATTATTATCATCCAACAATGAGTTTACTTTGCTGGCCACGATACAACAAGAGGAGAAAAACGCCGGCAGTATTATAGCATTTTCAGAGGGGAATAACAGGTGAGCACAAAATCTTCGACTTTTACAATTTTCATCACAGGCACCTTTACAAAATTCAAGAGTTGTTGTTTGGGTAACAACACTACAACAAGAAACAAACCTGTAGAGACGTCAACTTCTAGCATTTTTATCTTTCCTTCAGATTCTGCAATGACATGCACTTATTGTAATTTTTTTTTCCTTCTCAGATTTTTGGAGCTACAAAGTAGTGCCAGAAAAGATGAAATTCGCTTTCATTATACGCACAAAGATATTGTCTACGTAGAAATATTTCCTTATCGGTTAGCCGATGGCAGGTGGCATCGTTTAGCGATCACCATCAGTGGCAATCATGTTACAATTTTAGTGGACTGTAACCGCATTTATGAACGGGTTATAAAAGACGTGGATCGTGCGTTTTCTGGAAGAAATTTATCCTTATGGCTGGGACAAAGGAATTCCAGGCATTTTTATTTTAGGGTAAGTCATGCTTTGCTTTCTTCATTTTGTTTAATTTTTAATATTGTACATTTCTAATGTTAGCCAACAGAGCATCACGTTTCTGTTGGATGTCTCAGATAGTGGCTTCGTTTTCCGCACAGTGCATCGATATCACTTTCCATTTACAATCTACGTTCAGGGTAGCCAAAAATGATAAACTAAATCAATATATATATATACTAACTTTAAATAAAATTATATAACTTGTGAACAAAAATTTTACTGTACAACTTTTAAAATATAATGTACTGCTCAGTAGGATGGGAGAGGGGGAGGGGGGTGGTCTGCTGGCATGTGGACGGAAGGCGGGGGGGGGGGGTGGAGAAAGCTATGTACGCCCACTGTTGAAGGTATTTTTAGGTTTTTGACCTTAGAACCATTCCGAAATTACGTCCACAAGAGGGAGGGGGTTGTGGGGGAGAGGGGTGTCTGCTGCCATGTGGATGTCAGGAGGAGGGATAAAGCCATTATGTACGTCCACTAATGATGGTATTTTTCAGTTTTTGGAATTTCTGTTTAATTGAGTTTTAAGGTTAGTGAATGGGGAAATGGACACCGGAAGTAATGTCTACCCAGTCCCAAATGTACTTGAATTTTTAAAACCTGGGAAAATCCAATTATACTTTGCATCTCTGTCACAGCATGAAGTCAAACAACAAGGATTTTTCATAAAAATTCATCATCAAGTTTTTATTTCCCAAATTTTTAAAATCATTTTACGATTACCTGTGACAAGCCGTGGTCGATGACAAACTTCATTTCCTCACTTTGATCCCCGCTGCGACGATGATTTGTTACATCATTTCTAGGAATTGAGTTTTCCGTGTATGCGTGCTTAAATATATAAATTGTGGCGTATTTGCGCATTGCCTCGCAAATGCACCATGAGGCGATTACTCTTTGGCGAGCACTTTATATTTTCACTGAATAATTAATGGTGGCTCATGCGTTTTTAATGTAAAACTCGAGCTTGGATTTATTGTTGTCTGCATGTATAACTACGCTAAATGTGGCGAATATGCTTTTTCCCTAGATGCCGACTGTCTGTCTCTCCAACTGTCTCCATTTAATATTTCCGCACAGAAAATATGCAGATTAAATAAGCCCCATGTCATTTCCAAATTTACAAACTGAGTATACAGGGTGGACCAGAATTCCTCTCCACCCCACTTCTTTTTGAAAAAAAAGTTATAGTTATGAAAATTCTGTTAATGGGGTTAAAGAGGAAGTCATGTGTGCTCTATCCACTGATGTTGTTTGATTTTAACTACGACCGGAAATCCATGTATAACTTAGGACCTGTAACACTTAGGACAAAATGTCGAATTAGGAAAAGGAAGATAATGGGCTGTTTGTATGAATTCAGCCGTTTTCGTCTTCATTGGCAATTATTTAAACATTTTATAATATTTTTAAGAACCGAGGGAAATGCTAAATGAGGTTATATAGGGTGTCCCAAAATTGTCCCAACACTTTACCGCACAAATGGCGCAAAATTGAAATCTTGCGCGAATTTTGGGACATTCTCTATAAATGGAAACCTGCCCGAGATTTATTTGCCAAAATAATATTAGAAATAGTCATCAGTGACGTTTTTATTGAAATTTCGTTATTCATACAATTTCCTGCGAAAGCTGCAATATTTCGTTTTTAGCAAACTAGATTTGCGACATCGGTTTTTTTTTCCTTTTTCTAAGGATTGAGTTTTGATGGCAAAATCGTGACACAATGATGAAGTGGATAATCTAGTACAAACAATGGAGATGCGTATACACACGTCTGGTATCTGTGGGGACAAGTTCAAAAACCTTTAACAGAATGACTCGAGCACTTGAATAGATGATACACGCATTGCATGCAACTATAAATTTCATCTCCTCGGATTTCCATAAACATTAAATATTTATAGACGATGCGCAGACGATGCACTCGCTCAATTTGTCAGATTGTAGTTTGAGATGTCAGTGACATGACATCGGCCCAATAAGTGATTGAAACAGATGCAAGATAAGATGTATATCGACCTCATGCCCTTATAAACGAACGCAGAAATTGGAGAATCGTATCATGAAATTGAACAAATGATAAGACAATGGCAATTGGTCTCTGAGGGACATAAAAATAATCACAAAACTTGGATTTTGGGAATGGCCACACGATAAATGTCAACCATGTTGCAGACATTGGAAATTTGAAGCATTTTCTACGTCGTTTTAGCATTTATCTACATTTAAATAAGTTTTTCCCTTCATTGTCGTTTATAAAATTTATTGTTTTTTGCTTTAAAAACAATGGTGGTTAAATTTCCTCCATTTATTGCATTTATTCGTGTGTATTTACCATCTTTTATGAGTTTAGGGCCATTCAAAAAGGACATCCCTGGAATTCCTTCAAAAATTGACTTCCCCTCTCCCTCCCTCTTTATTTGTTGCTGTCCACATTGTGTCAATTTTAGTCCAGGCCCCTCACCTCCACCCTCACCCCTCTTCATAGCCGGCCTTAATTTTTTTTGAAAAGTTGGGTGTCCAGAAAATCTGCTGGAACATACTAAGGCCCTGTTGGAACATTGTAGTCCCTTAGGTGCCATTCAAAAAGGACATACCCGAAATTCTTCAAACGTTGACGCACTCCCCTCATAGACCATGTCCACACGGTGTCCATTTTAGCCCAGAACCATTTTAACTTCCCCCCCCCTCCTCCTCATAGCCGTCCTTAATTTTTTTTAAACGTAGGGTGTCCAGAAAATGTGTTGCAACATACAAAGGCCGATCCTAGAAATTTGCAAGCATCCGTCTCGCTACCAATTCCACGACATTTTTCCATATTCGATTAACGGAAATTTCCTGACCTCGACTGGAAATTCCAGCATAAAATTGGTTTTTAACACAAATTTAATCAAAAATCCCGACTTTCCCGAACTTTTAAAAATTCAAGTATATTTGGGACTAGGGACACGTTTCTTCCGTTGTTCCTTTCCCATTTCCACTGACCTTTAAAACTCGATTAAACAGAAAATTAAAAAACTGAAAAATACCATCATTAGTGGACTTCCATTTTGGCTTCCCCCTCCTCCTCCCCCCTCACCGCCTCCATACGGTACAACTCCCCCCAACCCCCTCTTGAGAACGTCCTTTTTGAATGCCCCCTTAACACTCTAATGACCACCTTGATTTGGGCATTAACATAAACCCCAAGATGACCACCAGAGATTTAAAAACGTTCAGTGATCCGACATAAATCTGTTTTTGAATTTCAGGGAGGGTTGCAAGACGTCAAAATTGTTGGAAAAGAGCATGGGTATCTCATGCAATGTCCACATCTTGACACAGGTAGGTGCTCTTAAGTGATATCAAGTCATGAGCAATAGACAATTTTACTAATTTCTTTTTTAATCGTTATCAAGAATGTCCAACTTGTGGCCAGTTCCGTCAGCTGCAGATGTCGGTAGTTCGCTTAGAAAATTACATCAAAGAGCTTACGGATAGAGTGAGTATAGAGTTGTCAATTTCTTTTATCGTAGTTTTGACCAAATATGGCGTGTTTTATTTAGTCGAATGTTCAAATGTTGGCATATTCGTTGGCGGAAACGGTGATGTCAATTGTTCATCGACGAAGCGTAGGTGGAATCTATATTAAAGGCAACAGTTTTTATTATTTTTTTTCTTTGAATATTTCCGGTGGAATTTCAACAGCTGGGACAAGCGGAAAATCGTATCTCTGCAGTAGAACAATGTGAATGCCAAAAAAGTTGCCGTCGCAATGGTTCCCTTTATAATGATGGAGCCAAGTGGCAAAGTGGATGCGACATCTGCTCCTGTGTGGTATGATCACAATATTATTATTATTATTATTATCATTTTCATTTCAGTTTTTAGGGAATTTTAAAGGTTTAATGTCAATGAAACTCCTTTGGCACAAGTTCAAGTAGTCAGTAAAAAAACATTGTTTTTCAAATTTGTGGAAGTGAATAATCTTAAATTTATAGTTTGATTGAACTATGAGCTATAACTGTTGGAAATTACATTAAAGGTGATTTTCCACTTGAGAGAAACTCTCGAGATGCTCTCCAAATTCTCTCCAGATGCTCTCGATAGCTGTTCTCAATGTAGGACGTGTAAAAATACGCGGGCTATTGTTCGAGAGCTGTTTTTCTCGAATGTTATCACTAGTGGACAAGGCGAGTCTTGGCCTCTCTGATAGCAGCTCGCAAAATACCAAGTTTGAGAGCAGCTGTCGAGAGCTGGGCCAAAAATGTAGCAAAAAAAACGCTCCCCTGATAATGGCATTTTCCGCATAGCAGAAGAGTATTGAGGAGATGCTTATGTTTAGGGCTTTATAATGTTTAGTGCTAAGCTTGAGAAATTTTGGGGAGTACGAAATCTGGCGAGTAACTCGCGAGAATTAATCTCACGTGTAAAAGCACCTTAACATAAGGATAATATATTAATCTTACCTGTTCCAAATAACACAATTCAGAATTCCGTATAATTTCAGTTCAATTTAACAGCAAATCAAAATATAACAAATCGAAATAATAGCTCTAAATGCCAATAATTGAATTCACAATTAATTATACTCAAATTAAAGCAAATTGTAATTGTTTTGTCTCATTTTTAAACCTAGAGAAGATACAGATAAACCATAGTTTTTCAATATTTTTTAAATCTCTATTCCAATTTTCTCAGTTAGTTCTATTTTTAAATTCTAATTTTTGCATGCTTTGACGTTCTATTTTTTTCGAATTTCGCATGTTTAATAATGCAAATTGCTTGGTATGATCAACAATAACCAAATTGTATTTGCTAAATATGTGTCTTTTTTTATTTGATTTTCTAGCAAGGAGTTATTCAGTGTCATCCAATCCCATGTTTGCAAGCTAAATGTAAAAATCCTGTAAATATAACCGGAGAATGCTGCCCAGCTTGTCTCAGTAAGTACTCGTATTCCAGCAGAAAGGAAGAGCTCACACTTCCTTCCGCCATTCTTGGATATCATTTATTACACCTATTAAGCATTCGTTTTTATTCTGTATCTAATCTTGATTTACGGGGAACGGAGTCTCACATGTTTACTGAAAATGTTTCTGTTATCTCGGGGACGAGGAAAGCAAAAAACCGACTGCTTAATGGCATAGTCTAGAGGAAAAAACACATTAAAAGTGCTTAATTGCAAACTGCTTGAAAACTTTAACATCGATACCTATTTTAGTAGACTGCAAACCATAATCAGCTAGATAAATATAAACTGATCTCGAATTTTTGACATTATTTCGTAATGTCCAATTTATAACTAAATTAAGCTTATTTGCAAATAATTAATTACTTGTTATAGTAATCACTCGAGCTCACTATTTTAAATATTAGTGGTCTAATTGGATATGTGATTCTATGTTTAGTTTGGAAAAATGGGAACAATTTCGTAAATTAATTATTCAACCAAATCACGTGACATACATTCGTTGTAAGCACGCAGTTCTGCAAACCCATTCGTTGTGCATGTGTATACGCCATTAAGAAACACGGCTACGGATTATGTCAATTTTTTCAATGAAATGCATCTGAAAGTGCCCTAGCATGGTGATGATATGAGACAGAACTAGGCTACTCCTGATTTCTCCCCCCACTCTCTCGCGTTGCATTATAAAATTACACGCATTGCACGCAACGATTTAAATAGAAAATCTGGATGGTGAATTAAAATTCCTGCCAGCCCACCAACACGAATTTACGTTTTATGGCGTGAATTCATCTATTCAATGAATGGAGCTTTTTTTTTGTTTTGTTTTCTATTTCACTATCCCCGATTATGCACAGGGTGTTGTCCATTATTAATACTAATGACTCTCCTTATATCCTCCACAGATAAGTGCCTTTTAAATGGAGTGCTCTATGATCACGGTGAGCAAACAAGTCCTGGTGAATGCTTAAAGTGTACGTGTCACGACGGCAGTATGAAATGCTTGACGTTGAATCCACATTGTCCGAAGTTAACGTGTCCAGAAAAGGAGCAGTTCAGCGTACCAGGAGAATGCTGCAAGTTTTGTCCCGGTCAGTATATTTATCAATATTTGACGCCTCATCAAAGACTAAAAAGTTACGAGATAAATGTATTATTTTTTTTTAAGGAGTGGACTATTGTGCGCAAGGTCACAACTGCCATGTAAATGCTTCTTGCATAAATCTGCATACTCGATCTTTGTGCCAATGCAAAAAAGGATTTTCTGGAGATGGTATTATGTGTCAAGGTAAGCAAACATTGCGCAGGAATTTATTCTAAAAACTTTTTTTATAAAATCGTCTCTAATGTAATGTAAAATGTGATTGTAGACATTGACGAGTGCACCAAGAATGGTGGCCATTATGGCCATTACTGCCAGAGAAATACAAATTGCGTGAATATTATGGGATCGTTTACTTGCGAATGCATTCCTGGATATACTCGAGTTGACAATTATAACTGTGCTGGTAAGTAATGTCATATTTTCTTTGTTCATGTCATAAATTCACGATTCAATATACTAATTTAAAATCCAGGGATTAGTTTTTCGAAGAACCATATTCACACATTTTGACACTTTTTCTGCTATCATCGAGGAAACTCAAAGAAATGATAATCCTCGATGCAATTATCGTCTCCGTCATGTTTTTTTTGGGCGTGGTGCCTTGATTTATGGTAAAATAGGAGTAGAAAATGGGTCGTAAATAGGAATATATGTCACCTCACTAAATACTCTATTATTAATGATAATAGGAAAAAAGACCCCAGTTAAGTGGAATATGGTAGATAAGTTGCAGAGAAAAAGAGGTGGGGGGAGTTAATAATCGTCCAGAATTCCGGTTGAAGTATTTCATCTGTATAACGTTTCTGTAATTAATGAAATCACAAATTATTTCTTTGACAACGTTAATGTGGCGAGATGAAAAAAAACATACTTCGAAACTGCGATTGAAAACTGTTGAAACAGATTATGAAACCTAATTTTGGAAATTATTACTGATGAGTTTATGTGCCCGTTTATTTGCAGAACACGATGAATGCCGAAGTGGCGATCACCTGTGCCATAAAGATGCCGTGTGTACCAATACAGCGGGAAGCTATCACTGCCAATGCAAGGCTGGCTACGAAGGAGATGGATTTAAATGCGAACGTAAGTTTCACTTAAAATGAGCGCCAGTCACGTATAGTGCTCGTATCGACATGAATTTACATGAAATTCACATTAATTTCCAGCCGTGTGCACGGACACGTGTTTGAATGGAGGTAAATGCACCTCTCCCGATGTGTGCACATGTCGTAGAGGATACGTTGGGCATAACTGCGAAATAGGTGAGAAAATGCGTTGTAGCCTTAATTTTAGATTATTTTGTAGAAGTTAATGCTACAGTAAATGTTGTCTTTTTTTTGCGCTAGATGTTGATGAATGCAGTTTAGGAATTCATCAATGTCATCCCAATTCAAGATGCGTCAACCTTCCTGGTTGGTATTATTGCGAATGCAAAGAGGGATATTTCAGTTACTTGCAAGATAACAATATGGGAGTGCTTTGTGAAGGTAGGCTCAAACTTTAACATTATCGTAGAAAAAAATCATTTTGTCGTGTTTTCTAATTTTTCGTTTCATATTTAGATATTGATGAATGCGAAGACGGCAGCCATACTTGCCACGGATCTGCAAAATGCTTCAATACGGATGGAGGCTTTCATTGTCAGTGTCGAACAGGCATTGGTTGTTCGCTCAGTAAGTGCATAAATTCCTTTTATATATTCAAAAGTTACAAACTTGCTCATTTTGTTTGATTTTTGACTGTACTACTGACCCCCTGTCCACACGGTGTCCATTTTAGCGTTCACTGGGGGGGGGGGGGGGGGGGGGGGGGGGGGGGGGGGGGGGGGGGGGGGGGGGGGGGGGGGGGGGGGGGGGGGGGGG
>JAQGBW010002882.1:0-18127 GCA_034698625.1 Julus scanicus
GGAGGTTAACCCGAAGTTATTTTATAGCCCGAGGTTAGTAAACCCTAGATTTAACCTCTGTTGGTGCAACCGGCCCTAAAGTTATATAATATAATCGTTAAACTATCAACATTAAAATGTAACTTAGTTCATGAATATTAAATTGGGGATTTCTATTATTAATTAAAACGTGCATATGCGATACGGTTGGCTAATGGACCCTGACGTGTAAATTATGTAATTACACGTTTTTTAAGCGTAATGCCGTATGTTTATTGATTTGTAGTATATAATGTTATTATTTATTTTATTAAGTTAATTTTTTATCAAGTTAATTTTGCTTTGTTGAAAAATGAGCCGTTTGGAATTGCCAAAAATGTTATTTTTCAAAAGCCCTACATATCAAAAAAACATTTTCTAGCATTTTTGTTACACCAAACTTGTCCACTAACCGTCCGTTACAGTTCGTTATATATAATTACGCAGTTGTACATAATCGGAGTTTACTAAAGATATAAAATTCATTTAACGGATAGTTAACATTTTATATATTTATATAGCCGATTGCCACCTCGTAACTCGGGAATTCTAAATCAATGCTTTTGTACACTATTTCATTGTATTTATAGGGCATTAAACACGATATTTAACACAACCATTAAACACATAATTTTATAAGATGACAAGGTACCAATTAATTATCCACCTATTTTTCCAATTAAGAGAAATTGTCATCGCATTGTCCACATTATAGCGCAATTCGCCATAAAGCAGGATGTTTGAGTATTGAACATCCAACTTTTCAAAAACAGCGTGCCAATTAGATATGGTCTTTCAAATTTCCAATCAGGATGGCCTACCAGATTCAAAAAGCGATTCAATGATTGGATAATATGCGCATGCGCGTCTATCATAGGCGGATCCGATCATTCTAATTGAGCAGACGATGTGTTGTGTTTACAAACATTGCTTCTCTGCTTGGTGATTGGCACAATTTTGAAAATACTACAGATTTGTGCGAATAACAATATGTATAATATATATTAAAGATTAAGGCTTATTGTGATATAACACATTTTATAATATTTTTTTTCCAACAAATCCAGCACATTATGTGCATTAAAAAATTAATATTTTGTACACCGAATCTCACCGAATTTTAAAAATGTTAACTTCGTATAATTTTGTATTATTTTTCATATGACAAAACAACATGCTGGTTTAACGAAACTCTGATATGAAAAAAAGTGAAATGTTTACCTGAAAATATACTTGAGATGGACCGATAATGTAAGCGAAATGGGCGTTACAAAAAGGTTTAAATTCATCGAGATTTAATATAATATATATATCTCGATGAATTTTAACCTTTTTCAGCCTTTTTCAGTTCACGGCACACTAAGCCTAAAATTATCGCGGCACACAGGTTGAAAAACGATGGCGTTGCAAAATACTGAACTCGCCAAACCTTATTTTAAGCGACTAGGACCTCTCTAAAAGCATATAATGTTCCAGTCCATACTTTTGATCCGTGTTTATAAATGAACCTGTCTAAATGCATATTTTTCACAGGTCCCGAGAGTATGCATTTAGACAGGTTCTGCTGTATACAAACATGAATGTGGTTTTCTTCCAATCAGACTATAAAACAAGAGTGAGTTGTGGAAAATAAGTTTTATGGGCGAAATGTTAAGGAAGTTCATATCGATAATTTCTTAATTCCTTATATGAAAACAACTTTTTTTTAAGTATAATTGATGTGTGACGCATTTTTTTCTCTTTCGTCAATTGCAGTGTTGACTATATCTGTTTTTTGTTCGACGTCAGTTTTGTTGACTTGATTTGACGAATAATTTACGCCTAGTCTTCTTTTTGGTGAACTCATTCATTACTTAATCATAAAAAAAAAGATTTAACCCTAATTTTAATTTTAATGTGTGGGTGTTTTGATTTGGCGAGTGAAAAGGTCTCGTGTGTTGGTCGAAGTTCAATTTCATCCACTATATATAATGCTTTTATTAGTTCCAGTTAAAGAACACTAAAAGGAGCGAATCTTCTTATTTCTTTTTTTAAAAAACTTTTTATTAGTCATTTTAACTTATGCATTATCTTGATGGATCTACTCTTAATTAATATTGCAGCGACTGTTAATTGCACTAAATAGCTTAAGTAGTATAATTTGTTTTAGAACAGTCGTCATTTTGTAATATTCATGATGTGTACTAGATGTATGTGATTTCATAAATACTTGGTCCCAGGACCATTTCATGCAACATGTATCCAATTAAAAAAAGTATTGGGGACGCCACTTTACTCACTTAAGAAATACTGAAGGGCCACATTTGGTTTAAATTAAGTGGGGGTATAGTGTGAGAGTAGATACTCATTTAAACCGGGTTATTCTATTTTCAAATATCATCAATGGACACTTGTTAATGAAAATATGTTCACGGACCCCTTGTTATGGTCTAGTAGTATCTAGGAAGATTTGAAATTAAGTATTATTTATGTAAACAGGATGTATTACATATAGTATGTGTAATGCTGTTCTAGAATACTGTCGTTTTTTTCGACACATCCTGAATTTTTCTCTGTTGCTTATCTCTGAAATTTCTGTATTGTTACTTGACCATACGTATGTAAACTACAATGCGTAATTACTTTGACAGTCACGTGCAATTTTATAAAGATGAACGTGCTGTTCTTAATCTCGTGCGCGTGCTGTTATTAATCTCGTGCTTTTAGGAATTCCATTGTTCTTTGTCTAGATCGAATTTCATAAAATTGGAATTCCGGCGTCACAGTCACGTGCTGGTTTTTGTCTCGTGCACGTGATGTTCTTAATCTCGTGCATTTTTGGAATTCCATTGTTCTTTGCTTGGAATTCTATAAAAATTGGAATTCAGTTCAGTTTCTCTTCACTTCTTCATGTTAAAATAAATAGTTAAACAATTTATTTTATAAATATTTTTAAGTTCACGTAAGTTCATAATTTTAAAAGGGCTTTTCAAAGTAAAATGCAAATTTGATTGAGTCTTTAGTTAACATTTTTGTGTGTGTTAATGTTCATTTTTCGTTTAATTTCTAGTTTGGAACATCTTGAGCTCTTGTGAAGTGCATTCGCAATTCTGTGGATTATCAAAACAATTAAGAATAAACTTACATTATTGCACAATAACGCGCGTCATTTTGTCAGAAATACTGTTTATAAAAATATTTATTTCTTCTATATGTATACAATTTCTGTTTGGATATTGATACGAGTGAACAAGTTTCCAATCCTCGATACAATTAACAACTTGGCGTGACGTCCGATTGTAAATTGGTATATGGATTTTACTATCAATTTGATTGGGGTTTATATTACGGTGTTTGCTTGAACTCTCAATCTATTCGGGTTAAACGATGAAGCTTTTATATATATATATAAAAAAACTGCGGTTCCTTTAACTACTGGCTAATGAATTTATGCGCTTATGTCAGTTTTACGACAAATGGCGGAATAACCCATTTCTTTTTGCTATAATTTCTTGATGCATGCATTCAGGTTACACGTCTTATAACGTAAATTTAAAGTTAATATAAAATAAAATGCGCTCACTGATTTATGTGATCTAGATCTAGAATTATTGTGCTTATACAAACTTGCACGCGTATCTTGTTACATTTCACTCGAGTGTTGGATAGATAAAAAAAATCAGGATGTAAAACGTCATCCGTATAAACTTTTAATCTAATCCTTCAAATCCGTTCTAATTAATTGTTTATAAAACAGCGCTAGTTCATATCGGTTAATTGCCAATTGTGGAAATCGGTTTTTTTTTTTGTAAAGTATTAGTTGAACTTGTTAAGCTATTATAAATTTGCATTTTGTTACACTTAAGTTTCTTAAAGTGAGTTGATTCAACCAAATTTAGCATAAATGTTATCTTAAGTATTTAGCTAGAAAATCGTTAAAGGCCACGAATGAATGCCTCATTCAATTCTGTAAAATTGCGTGGATATGTAAGAGCATATTGCATAAATCTCGGTGAATATTGAACCCTGACTGCTATTTAGTCGAATTAACGGCCTTTTTGTTTCTGATCAGGAATCCTATAATTATAGTTTCTTGCAAGTTTTTTTCTGATTTCAACTTGCTGTTTTCTAGGAATCTTAAGGAGGACAATGCTAATTAAGTACTATATTTAGACTTCGTGCATAATGCTTTATATACTACAATGAAAGGAAATAAATGCCAAAATTGTTAGAAATTGTAATGTTGAATTTTACCAGACTCTTAATTCAGACGTTGCCCATTTTGTGTGAAGACTTTACGGGCGTATCTTGTCGTAAAATTCTCTTAAACTTCTCATAACTCAATATATATAGTTTCTTCAAGAACATACTGTTGTGTGAATTCATTGTATGGTGAACTCATTTTAACGACTCTACTTAAATTTTCAGCCGAAGAAGAGCAATTGTTTATAATGTTGGGATGGGGGAATGAGCAAAAACCACGTTGGAAAATTTATTCATCATTTATTTTGGGTTGTTCGCGCTGCCGTTTACGTCATCACCGTTGTTTACGTCATCATTATTTTTCTCCCCTTAAAATTACCTTCTTGCGTCTAGGAATAAACGCAATAAACTCGCAGCTTTTACAACGAGTCTATACTATGGCGTTTAGCCATTTTACAGGTGGCGCTAGTTGACACGACTATAGTTAGTTATGTTCTTTTTACACAATTTTTTACTCCTTTTTTAAGTGAAAAACTTTATTCGGCGGGAGATTTGAGTTTTTTTCGTGGTTTTGCTAGATTTTGTTAAAACTAGGTATATTAGTTCAAGCCGGAAACGTTGATTTCGAAATATGTCAATGTGCGCACGCGCAAGGAATATATTTTATTCACATCCGCCGAAATCAACGTTACCTGGATCGATAAGTAAGTTTATATTGACCTCAATGTCTATTTTAGTATCAAGGGTCCCCCAAGGTAGTATGTCATACAAATTGAGGGAGAAGGTTAAAAATATGTTTAGTTAAATAAAGGATTTTATGAGAAAAATAGATTAACAAATTGTAATTATTTAAATTAGTGTGAGATGAAAAATCAGCAAGGATTGTTAATTAAAGATAACGATACCCTGGTGAAAAAAACAATAGAAACCAATAGAGATTTATAATGGTTTCTATTGTTATTTGGACATTTTATTGATTTTAATTGTTTTCTATGGTTCATGTATTGACTTCTATTGGCGTCTATGGTTTAGCTGTATTGACTGAACAATAGAAAACCATAGAAAACAATTGAAACCAATAAAACCAATAGAAATTTTCTATTGTTACCAATAGAAAACAACGTTTCAAATAACAATAGAAAACAATAGAAATCTCTATTGTTTTTTTTCACCAGGGTGGGTTAACTGTTTTTAATGGACTCCCTGATAATGTTTCAGTACAATCGTTGATGGTTGATTTTCACAAGGCCTTTGACCAGAGTTGAAATTTAACCGAAATTTGTACAAACTTCCGGCCAACGATTTTTTCGATGATTTCATATCGGGATTTTTCCCAGAATATTTTAGGAGTGGGTGAAAATCTTGTTCCTTATCGAAGTCCAACTCGGTATCTCGGTGACAATCTCAAGCATTGTCTTCAAATCCGAGCTGGGGTTGTATTTGCATTCCAAAATTTGGATATCAGAATCAGGTCCCATTTCAGTGGGTGAAATTAGGGGTTTAAAATCTTGTCTCGACCCCTTTATTTCAGCTTTTGTGGCGTGAGAATAGTTTGCCTTTCCATGTGCTGCCCTAAAAAGAGGTCTTCTGCAATGCCTGTCATCCCCTATATAACTTCACAAGTTTCCATTGGAACCAAATGGCCATTATTATTTATTTATTTCTGAGTTTTTTCACCAATTTCAGGGTTCTTCTGTCCTCTGGAGAGTGTTCAAGGAGGTGCACGTGGGAGTAGGAAATCTTTAATGGCTTTGTTTCTGGAGGAGTCAGAGGGGAGCGAAACAGGGAAAATAAAGGAGGGCTAGGGTTGCAGGGCGAGGGTTGGAAGGATATCACTTCGAGTCTGGCATCCATATGTTGGAAAACCACAAATTGTATCTTTGTGTCTTAAGACATCTGAGAAACAAAGAAGAAATAGTGGTGGAACGATGAAGAGAAATTATGGTTGGAGACAAGTTGACATTGTAGGGAAAAAGAAGTATTGGCAGAGGGAAGAGGACACGGGGTGTACAGTGTTAACGTTTTCCAAGTTAAACCCAAAACCTTTTACATTTTTCCTGCGGTTTGCTATTGTTCTGCCAGTACCACAAATCCTCGGAATTCCTGGCTTTATGTCATGTTACATTAACAATCCTAGTGCATTTGGAGCATTTTGCATCTCTTTTTCTCCATAAAACAGTTCATTTTTCAAGAATTTAAAGTTAGTTTGTATTAACCCTATATGGACCAACTTTTAAATAATGTATACAAAAATATTTGTTTGGTCCTATTTTATTCTAGAAGGCTTATACAGTTTATAAATCTTTAAAAAAAAATGTATGATTTTTTACATTTTTTGGATTTCTTGCTTCCAGGCAACATTGGTCATTGCATTTAAAGCCGACGACAACATTTTTTGTAAAATATGTGTGAAAAATGTGTTTGGATAAATTGTTTACTATAATAATCATTAAAATATATAAAACCTGCACACTTAGAACTATAAACAAGTCAATATTGCAATTATGTCGATGTTTACAATGTTTTGAGTTTTCCTTCATTGACTAATGTTGCTTTCAGGATACAAACACTTTGGAATACTTTTGTAAGTAGTAATGTAGGATTATTCTAACCAGATTTCATCCATATCTGTTGCAGAATCAATATCATACTTGGAAAATTACAAAAAAGTAGCTTACAAACAAAGGACATGTTTTGTATTTGACTATTTTAGCATGTATGGCAGACGAAATTTTTTTTTCAAAAATCAAGCATTGTTCAGATAGTTTTCAAGAAATGCATAGAAATCCTATAAAAGTGCCATAGCTAATTTGAAGCTAATTGTTTCCTAAAGCAACTGTGATATTTTCAGTAACAGAAATGCAATAACTTGTCGTATAAAAATTCTTAAATGTTGTGTTGCCTGAAAGCTGAAAGCAACATGGGCCCATAGAGGGTAACTTAATGTTGTACAATTCAGGGTTTAAATAGCGTCTCCTATTGAAGGGTCCATCTCAAACAATACGCCCCAATTAAGTTCAGAACAGTCTAGAAGTCCTTAGGTACAGTACACTTTGTACTTATTGTCATTTGTGGTATGGATAAAAGTTGTTGATAAATTCAAATTACTTAGCCACAAACTGGCATTTCCTATTAGCTTTGCGATATGAAAATTTCCCAATGTGTTAGTTTGATGTAGACAATGATTACAGACATAATACATGTAGATGACATCATGCTATGTTGAAAAATCCGACCTCTTAACAAGCTTTCTTGCCCTTTGTTTCTCAAAAATAAAGCTGCTTCAAACTGAATCATAGAGACATTGTATCATTACATGCTATAGTATGAAATGATTCATCTAAAATTGAAATTTAACACAAAAACAAAATTGGGGTGTTAAAAATTGCTCTCTGACCAATTAGTCAAATAGCTTCATGGTATTTGAACAAACACTATATATGAAAATAACCAATGGAATTTTCACTAAAATTTAGATCACACTTGCTGTATATTAGAAAGTGTTTGTCCCAGCATCTTTCAGATATATGATGCAGTGTGTGGTTCTGTATTCAAATTCCTTCTAAGATATCGCAATGAAAACAAAAATTTAAATTACATAATCAGTTCAAGTGCAGTAATTAAAGGGTTTACTTACTTTTTAAGGTAGATTATAACCCTATCTCTTTCAATGGGGAAATTTGCAAAGACACTCACAGTCAAACAAAAAAAGATTAAGTAGAAAATAAAATTGTTTAGAATAGCTTTATAAATCAGCAAGGTACAGATCGTGTCATTTTTCACGTTAAAATAGTAAATTTTTTTTAAATTAAATTATTACTTGAAATTTTGAACTCACAACTTACCTATCTCATGCTTACACCTGCTGGCAGCGTGTGACGAATATCTAAAGCTTACTTTACTTTAAAAAACGTTTATTTACGCTAATTTTCAGACAAGCGATGCAAGAACTAAGCCGAAACGTCCTAACTTGCAAAACGATCTTTTCAACTCGGAAAAAAAGTAGAAATTCGAATTCTAGAATTTAGAACATCAAAATAGAAAAAGAACTTTTTTGCACGTGCAAACCTTCACGTGCTCCCTGCGCATGCGAAGGTTCTAAAGCACATGCAAAAGTTCTAAAGCACATTAATAACTACAAATCCCAGCAACATATATGGTATTCAAAATTCAAATACAATTTTAGTTAACATGAATGGCCACCATTCTTAACCAGACTCGCATTTTTTTAAAAAGTACAACCACCGTCTCGCCTGCTGTTAAGATAGTGTCAGCCTAATAACGGATTCTATAATTGACTAAATCCGAAGTTTTTTCCTCAAAATTAGAGTAGAAAATAGGGGAACTGATCTTCCTCGCTTTGTCTAATGATGATGATATAATGAAGGTTGTCATCTGAGACCATACTCAACTGAGAAATGAGAACCATATGGTGTTTCCAATAGGGGCTTTATGGAAATAATGGGATTTAGGTCTCTTTACTCTTATCTTCAAAGAAATTTAGGAATCTTGTCCACTTTCTATTTTCACATTTTAATCTTTACTTGACATTTAAATCGTTTGTTTAATTGACTGAAGTTCATTGGTCAAGTCTAATGTACTTATTTGTTGTACATACCGGAAAAAAGTATTTTGACCTCTCATTCCATTTTCCATATTTTTTAGACAATGGAAACTAAACTAGAGCGTAAAATATTGATTATCCAGTAATTGACACATGTTATTTATCCATTTATTAGCCTTATAATAAATACATCCACACCTCGCTTTACGGCCTAGACGCTTCTGAAAAAGTTGGCCGTATAGCGAAAACGTCGTATAACGAATCAATTATTTCCGCATTGTGATTTTCATTTTTTGCCTTCTTAAACTAAGTGAAACCCATAAGTTGTTTTATTTTTACCCAAATCCGACCTTGTTTGTGCAAATTGGCTTAACTTATCACATTTTTGGCCACTTTATGAAGTTACAGCATTTTTTTTGGCCGCATAACGAAACATTTTGGGCCGTAAATCGAAAAAGTACCATAATTAAAAAAGGTCGTTATAGCGAAAAGCCGTATAGCGAGTACATGCAAATTTTCTACAAAAAAGCTTAAATTTGTATTTTTGTTGTTCCAAGTAGCATTTAGAGTTTAACACTAAATCACACAAATTGGGGACATGTTTTAATGTATACATCTATACCTCGCTATACGGCCTTTCGCTATAACGGCTTTTTTTTTAATTGTGGCACTTTCGATTTACGGCCCACAATATTTCGTTATACGGCCCAAAATAAAATGCTGTAATTAAAGAAAGTGACCCAAAAAATGTGATATTTATACCCCAATTTGCACAAACAAAGTCGTTTCGCTTTACGGCCAACTTTTTCGGAATGCATCTAGGTCGTAAAGCGAGGTATGGGTGTATTTTGAATACTAAAAATATATAATAAGATGGTCATTGGGGAATTATGCCAATATTTCACCCAAAACAAAAAATGGGATATTTTACCTAATTTGCACAAACAAAGTCGTTATAACATCTTTTCGCTTCACGGCCATCTTTTCCGAAACGTGCCTAGGTCGTATAGCGAGGTATGGGTGTATTTTACGACTAGAAATATATAATACGATGGTCATTGGGGAATTATGCCAATATTTCACCCAAAATTAAATATTTAAAAATGCAATAAATCCTATAGAATTGGTTTGGACAGTGCATGTTCCAAATTGAAGGGACAATAATGTCTCTTGTCCCTTCTCCCTGCTCGCCATCCTCCCCATGTCCATGTCCGTTGTTTATTAGATATAAACGTTCGCAACACTGGTGTACTATTTGTTCAGGCAAGCATATGAAATTGTAATGCAGAGAGAAATATGGGGGCTTTATATTGTCTTTAGTAAGTCATTCAAGCCCTTTAATTGCGCGCATTTGCAGTACTGCGCATGCGTCCTGGCCTGGGAATTAGCGGGCGGTCAGCGGACTAAGGGCCATTATTAAGCCCTTAAAAGGCTCCCATACAGAAAACTCAATCAACTGTTCCTCCACCTTTTACTACATTATTAAAATGGACTTGCTCTAGCTGCAGGCAAACAATCTGCAGGAATTAATGGTGGAAAACTGAGTCTTGTAACAACGCTACATACGAGGGATATTTTCACAACCATTCTATATATATTTATCAAATAAATTGCATTATGACGCAAAATAGCATAATGGGTAATTTGAATGAAATGTGGAAAGGCATCTGTTATTATTTTTTCTATGCTGGCAACAATATTAACCCTTTTTGAGCGTTTTAAAATATTATATCCATGGATTCGAATGATGTAATAGTTGGTAAAATTTACGCCATTGTTCTCGCTCTAATCTTAAATTTGTACTTTTAAAGATAACATTTAATATTCATTATCACGTACTTAACACCACATATTGAATTAGTCAGCCCATCAAAATAATAATATCACATTGAAAGTATATAGAGATGATTCATCGATGTGTTCTAAAAGAATATACAGTGGAACCTCGGTTTACGAACCTCTCTGTCTACGAACACCATTTGTTGATTTGTCGTTTCGCTTCACGAACCAATTTCTCAGGACCACCAATCGAAAGGTCCGAGTTTCACCAATCATTATTTGGATTTACATTAATTGCAATGTAAAAAATTGATTCGCATCAAGAACTTTTCGGTTCAAGAACAGGGTCAAGGAACGGATTAAGTTCGTAAACCGAGGTTCCACTGTACATGTATACTAAATTAATTTGACTTTTAAATTATATACATATGGTCAGATGTAGTATCTTAGTTGCTCCTGAATGGTTGGTGTATTAATGCCCTTTACTTATTGTTCGAATCACAATAAAATACCTATACCTCGCTATACGACCGCTCTTTATACGGGCTTTCGCTATAACGACCTTTTTTTTTAATTATGGCACTGTTTCGATTTACGGCCCACAATGTTTCGTAATACGGCCAAAAAAAATGATGTAATTCAAGAAAGTTTCCAAAAAAAGTGCTAAGTTACCCCAATTTGTACAAACAAGGTCGGATTTGGCAAACAATAAAACAAATTATGGATTTTACTTCGTTTAAGAACAGAAAAAATGAAAATCACAATGCAGAAAAAATTGACTCTTTATACGGCTTTTTCGCTATACGGCCAACTTTCCCGGAACGTATCTAGGCCGTAAAGCGAGGTATGGGTGTATACCTGTAAAAGCATTTTGCTTTATAATTGTTCAAGACATTTTACAATTTACCTATTAATTTAATTGAAACAGAAAATTCATAATATTAACGTAAGATAAATTCCAAACTATAGCGTTGCTCACATTTATGATTTCTGTCCTTTATAATGGTCTCTAAATATACCCAATTATTTTCTAAGACCTCCCATAGTTGTTCTATACCACATGTGACCATGTGCTACAAGAACTCTCGCGGAACCCCATTCTTAAAATAACTTGGGGCTCTTGTTCTTATTTTCTCTGCAAGGGACTCTTTCTCTCAGGCCATTCTTTACACAACCACTAGTTGCCCATTTATTTTCATTACGTGCCTGCCATTGTTTCAGCATCCGCCAGAACTTAACAAAAACCAGATGAGAAACAGCTCAGATTCCTGCTGGGAATGGGTCCATCAGTTTTTGGACGAAAACTCAAAAGTTCGCTCCCCCCAATCATCCAAGTGTTCGCTGTAATTTCACTTTCAATCGTCAACAGTTTGCAGCGGGGTGATAATTTAGTACTTGGCTTCATAGAAGTTATGGACCCACCACTGGTTCGGCCTTCTTAGCAGCACTTCGCGAACAGTGTGCATCCTGTTATTGACGGCCATATTGGAACTCAATTTTTAGCTATATGTTAATCCGGCCAGATTAGCGAGGGAGAGTGTGGAAGAGGGTGGAAGTGAAAATGGTCCTTGTGTAATTTGCATACGAATGGGGTGCCTCTCAGGAACCACTTCTGTAACGATTACAGGGGCAGAGGGGGGGACGAGATCTCTGGACATTCAAAGAGGTCCGCATCAATTACCTAATGAATGGCACGCTTCCTCCTATGGAAGGACCCAGCAATAAAAGATGATTTCCAACATATGGGGGAGTTAGTTGCATTCGAGCTTTAATAAGCGCATTAGATATTCATCGGGAATCCTAGCGTGTGTATCATAAAAAATAGACGATCCGTGAACAGAATACATTCATGGACGTTGGTCAAAACGCTCTTGTAGTCTGCACTACAAATTGATCCACGTATTATCTATAGATAGAAATCCTTAGTATGGTAAAAATCAAAATGTTTTATATTCTTTAGTTCCCTCGATTCTGATAAATGACTTAATGGAAATTGTAATGATTTAAAATGTCAATTATTTTCTAGTATAATATCAAAATCAGGTCCACCATTTGTAGATAAATATATTTTTATTCTTTTTGAAATGGTCATCTTAATGCCACGATTCGTTTAGCTTAACTGTAGGGGAAGACCGGGGCACAGTGGGACAACGTCTTTATAAAATCAGGTTTTATTAGCTACCGAATGCTTTTGATTTGCAAAGAAGCTGTATGCAGCACTCTTTCAGTAATCAAAATTTTTGTGATCTGACACAAGTATAGAAGAAAATATTTGCAGTTAGTTTTTGTTCTTGAATAATTATTCAACTCGCAATTGGATTTTTTTCTAGGTGTAATTATAAAACATTAGTAATGTTGCAATATACCATTGATGAGCAGCTATAATTTCAAACTAAATTTTATGTAAATTAGCCATGCGGTCAGCTGTAAGGCCTTATTCAAATCAAATTGGTTATACGGGGTACAGTGGACCACAACATGATGGGGTACAGTGGGACATGTCCCAGCATACCCCAATTAATGTTTTTGGAAAATATTTTAAATTATTGCATTAATCATAACTTTAAATAAAAACCATGTTTAAATTTATGTTTTAAAGTCAAAATGGTTCACAATCACAGAAAAAACCCACATTTGGACAAGTAAGCAGCGAAAATATGAAAGCTGCTGTAATTACGCTTAATTTTAATCGTTTTTGTAATGTATACTTGGAATTTTAAATTGACATGCTGAATTAAACACAATTAATCAATGTGGTGTTCTTTTTCTCGTAACATTTGTCCTAATTTCGCTTGGACCACTGTACTCCATGCCATATCCCACTGTGCCCGGTATAGGGGCACAGTGGGACAGTCTGCGCAACCAGCTTTAATCTTTTATAGCTAAATAACTAGTAGCTCTATATAAACGATGACAAAATGTATACAGATCCTGAAGGCTTGTATATTACTGTGTTATTCTTTTAAGATGTTACGAGTTAAATAATTTTCCCAAAAAAAAAATGAATTCTGAAAGGTGTACCCAATTGCCCCTGTCTCCCATAATCTGACTAACATTATACATACCAGAGGTAGAGATCAGGAGGCGAGATATTTCGTATCTTTCGTTTTTGCTCTTTGCCATTTTAAGAAGTGTGAAAATTAGGACAATGCATAATGAAATAATTGTATAAATTAAATCAATATACGATCAAGTTTCGCCAATACATCATTCACCTCAGGAAAGAACACTCAAAATTCGAATTCTAGAATTTCGAACCTCAGAATAAAAAAAAAAGAACTTTTGCATGTGCGACCTTCTCGTGCTCCTGCACATGCATAAGTTCTAAACCACATTCTATTATTTCAAATTTTCATATGTGTTCTTTAAGAACATACGTCATCCAAATCATTGTTCGCAATAAATTTTATATAAGTATAAGAACAATATTTGATATTGCTTCCTAGACGTCAAGCTTTTAGAAAGCATTACGGTCTTCTATGAAACGAGAAGCATTTGTGGAAAGTATAATTCAAAATCCTTCCTAAACGGAAGTTCCTTATAGTGATGAATAAAGTTCTTATGTTGAGTTACTCTTATATGAGTTGCTTAATGTTCTATGTGAAACCAACATTGAATTATAATGGAATATACCCCCCTTGTTTGCCTTATCCATCATGTTCAAGAATGTCTTCCTGCTCCCCACAACACTTAACCACAATCGGAAGCTCTTCTTTTATACTGTCCAATATGATATAAAAGTGACCAGCATCGAAAGCAGCTATCATCAATCAGGAACAATTCCAAAGATATTCAAACATATTTTTTTATTTTTAAACCGCTTTTATATATATACTATAACAATATAGGAACTCAGAAAGCTACATTTTAATATTATGGTATGCAATGGTATATCATATTTGTGTGGCTTTATATATATTTAACTTTTTAAGCCATGATGTTATTTTTTGTATTTATTTAAAAAATTTAAACACATCACACAGTTTGTAGAGTTGGTGAATGGAAACCAATAGTGTGACATAACCAACTTGTGCCGGATAAATGAATGAATGGAAACGTTGGCGTTATTACAAAAAATGATTTCCAAAATTAGGCTTGGGCCTAAGTGGAGGAGTTATTCCTAGCTTAGTTTCTCCACAAAATAGGTTAGGCTGTGACGTTTTTCGCATAACCAACGTATATTTATATATAGAGAGAAATGTAGTATTAAAAGGGTTTTGAAAGACCAAATTCTTCGGCGTATAATGTTGAACAATTATAAGTTGTATGCAAATGCTGCCATCTGTAGCAAGCATCCTCCCCAACGGCATAACATTTTCCCTCCCCCTCCCAAGTTGTCCCAGTTGTATGCTTATTTTGTATAGAGCTCAGGCTAAATTTAGATCTGAACGCAACCAAATATCTTAGCATTTGCATGCAAATGTTCAAATGCCTCCATGGTTTTGTTACATATGCTATAGTTAACACCGTAGTGAAATACACTGCCTAGTTTCCCCATGTACTGCATGCCAGCATTGTCAAGTTAACAAAACTAGCCTGACAAAGGAAATTGTATCCTTTGTTTTTAAGCTTTTGACTTGGTACATCGACCTTAAAAACATTGTAAATCTGAATGTGGTAAAAATTGATATTGTATCAAATTCCTGTATCAAAATCTATACCAAGGGCGGTGTCCTTCCTTTGGTCAAAGAACAATTGTTAATGCCATAGGCATTATTGAAGCCTCATGCTCATTATGATTATACTTTCCTTGTTAAACGTTAATCGTTTAACAGTAGATGGACTTGATTTTAGTGCCCTAGGCTGTAGGACTTTCACTCATAAATGCTACTGTATGAAAATATCAACAAGAACTTTTATACACAATGAACGTGTGCAAAGACGCGTTTTTGTAGACGTTTTTTTTACAGAAATAAACTACTTAAGTTATGCTCTTGAACTCTTTTATACATTTTTTTTATCATCGAATGTACTCACTTATGATAACGTCCGAGACTTAACTTTGGTGGTCCATATGGGGGAGTTAAATTGAACGAAGAACGCTATCTTGAGGCGCGAAATTTTTGCGTGATAAAACTTTGCATTTTTTATGCAATTTTGGATATTGATATAACTTCCAAATAAACTGTATTCAACGATAAGTTGCATGTGAACTATTTATTATAAACAACAAAAAGTTAAGAGAATAACCAAAACATTCCAAAACTAGAACAAGGGAATTCCAAATAAGCACGAGATTTGGAATAACACCGTGAACGAGATTAGGAAAAGCACCGTGCACGAGATTTGGAACAGCATGTGCACGAGATTTGGAACAGAATGTGCAAGCCACAGGTTCCTATAAAAAAGTGATTTTACATTTCCTGCTGAATTTTTGTTATAACACTATTTTCGCCAAAAATATAAGTACAGATTTTCATAAACCCTTTGGTGCAAATACCCCTTTCACTCCCTGCTACCCCGTTAACTGTTAGCTGATGTTCAAGTTTAAGCTTGTGTTAAGGGGGATCACAACCTATCCCTTTCAATGGGTAAATTTGCAGCGACACTCACAGCCAAACAAAAAGAGATTAAATAAAAATAAAAATTGTTTAAAATAGCTTGTTGGATCAGCAAGTGCATCATATTGTTGTTTTTCACTATGATTTGGTGGATTTTTTTAAAATTAATAAATAAGTTTGGAAAATGTACGTTAATTTGCACATGCTACCAGCACGTGCAGCATGAGAATGCAAACTAACGGACATTTTTTAAACTTATTTATTAATTTAAAAAGATCTACCAGCTCAAAGTGAAAAACCACAATATGAGGCTCTTGCTGATACATAAAACTGTTTTAAACAATTTTTATTTCATCTCTTTTTGTTTGGCTGTGAGTGTCGTTTCAAATTTACCCATTGAAAGGGATAGGTTGTAATCCCCCTTAATAATCATTGTTACAGATTATATCTAAGAAGCCCAAGACAAGTAAAATTTGTTGACCTAGTGGTCCCTTGTTGATATTTTCCGGTCAAATAACCATGGTGATGCGTATAGACCAATAGCAGTGAAAGTTGTATTGTCACATGAGGATTTCTTGGGGCGTTTATAGTGTATATAAAGCGGTACTGTCTGTACTGAAAACCTTTTAAGTTTGTTTTCGGGGATAGTGATGCATCCGCTGTATTTATTTATTGTTACACGAGCGAAATCATGTTTGATATTAGCAAAATTTTCGCGTCAGTGACGTTGACGTTGATTTCAAAAAGTAGTATTTACAGGTTGCACTGTGTTGTCATTTTTCTAGTAATTGAATTACTTGTACGGGAAATCAGGTACTTAATTTCAAATTTCTTTTGGAATTTTTAATTTGAGTGAAAATATTTTTGAAATACTGTGATATGTATATTTCAAAAACATGCTCATGTTGCGTTTTTTTTTTCTCATTTTTTTAGTGAAATGCGATAGGAAATAGCTGATTTTTTTCCGAAAAAGACACCAAACGACAAGTCGAATGACGTGAGTAATCTTATATATATTTATATAAATCCCAAATTTTAATAATTAATTATAGAATCGATGCAATTATATAACACTCAGATTACAATTAAATGCATTTTGAATACATATTTAACAAGTCTTAACACGTTTCTACGCCCCTATTGTTGAAGCAAACATGTGCATGGTGATGTAACAATTATAGTTCTACTTCCGGGAGAGGATTTTGACCAAGCATGGCTCCTCAAAGCGAGATTCGTTAGCCGAAAAAAAATATTTTCACATATTTCTCGCAAAACTACGCGATTTTACAATTAGGCTTTTACTTTGAAGAAAGCATTATGTGGCTTAGACAAGAATTGCTTAAGTGCATAATGAGCTTTTACGACGCTCCATCATGGCGGTTGTTGATTTTGCGCAAAATGGCCGCCACTGATTTTATGGCTAAGAGCTGTCAGTCGACAGAATTGTGCCGAAAATTTGTTGGGCCCTCCTCAATTCAACGAGAATTCTGGGCGTCGGCACATTTTTAAGGAAATTGTTATGAAAGTGGGATTTATTGTTGTGGAAAAATTGTATGAAGCACAAGTAACTTCGAAGATATGATTTACTTCTCTTTGTATTCAACATTATACTTGGAATGCTTTTGAGGCTTTTCATGTTAAGATACCGACACGTGTACATTCCTCACATGTAAATTTAAGAAATTTCTTATAGAACATATCAAATCGAAAACAAATAAACCCCTGTTCTCTTATCTAACAATTAATTACGAATCCCATATTTTAATGTTGCTCAAAACTTAAAACATACTGTACAGCGGAACCTCGGTTTACGAACTTCTCTGTCTACGAACATATCAGTCTAGGAACACCACATGATGCTTCGCTTCACGAACGATGCTTCAGTTCACGAACACGCACGCACGGAGTACATGCATGTATAATGTCACGTAAATTTAATATGGGTTATTGTATAAAGTAAGTTATAATACAGAGCTATTTTAATAGCAGCACTTGTTTGAATGAAAATAATTTGTGTAAAATAAAACACTCTTCGATTAAATTACTTTTAGGGCGAGCAAATTTCATTGAAGTAGTTTTCGGC
>JAQGBW010002883.1:0-18119 GCA_034698625.1 Julus scanicus
AACAATTAAAATCAATAAAGTGTCCAAATAACAATAGAAATCTCTATTGGTTTCTATTGTTTTTTTCACCAGGGAAATTTCAGTTATGTTTATTTTAAGTACAATATATTAAAATAATATTTACAAATATGTTCTTATATATCCAGTCTTGAATGTATACTTATTATTTATGTATTTCAAGATATGTTGTGTCACTGATATTTTAAATGTACTTTGAGCAATAACTTAAGGGGCCATTCAAAAAGGTTGTTCTCAAGAGTGGACACCATGTGTATAAGGGGGAGGAAGGGGGGGAGAATCCATTATGGACGTCCACTAATGATGGTATTTTTCAGTTTTTGGATTTTCTGTTTAATTGAATTTTAAAGGTCAGTGATACTTGCATTTTTAAAACCTCAGGAAAGTCTGGAATTATGCCTAAATTTGTGTTAAACACTAATTTTATGCTGGAATTTCCCTTCGAGGTCAGGAAATTTCTGTTAATCAGAAAAATATGAAAAAATGGTAGTGGAATTCGTAGCGAAATTTTATAGGATGAAACTTTGTATATTCCAACACACTTTCTGGACATCCTACTTTTCAAAAAAATTAAGGACGTCTATGAGGGAGTGGGGATGGGGACAGGGAGTGGAGGGTGGGGAACGTCTTTTTTGGAATGGTCCCGGTTTGCTATCCCTGCCATGGGGCTAAATTGGCTAAATAGATAAAATGGGAAAAGTGTGGACAGGAGGTGAGTAGGGTAGGGGGTAAATTTTTGAAGTAATTTCGGGGAGGTTATTTTTTAATGACCCCCACCCAATTCAAATATTCTATCCCTAGCATGAATATAAAATTCCATATATGGCCATTAATATTTTTTCGGACAAATTCAACATTCCCATATATAATTTTTCCACATGAGTACGCTAAGTTTCATTTTTTCCACACTTGGGAATTTTGGCAATGTCTTGTATAATATTTTTATTTTATTTCCTCGAGGGTTTAAGGAGTGTAAATGTAACATATTTTAATATATGCAGAAAAAGTGAAGAAAAAAAAGGGGTAATGGCTGTGGCGCAAAATGCACACCGATATCTTATTCGTAAGCTGACTTTAGCAACATTATCCCATAGGCCAAACCATATGTTAGGTACCCATGCCAGACAAATTTATTTCTCTTTTTTATTTTACTTTTTATAACAAGTTCGTTGCACGCATGCACATATTGATTGGGGTTTCTTCGAGCGTCGTAAATGTGCCTGCCATGGCAAACTCTTTTTGACATATTATATATATTTTTTTCTTTTTCTGTTTATGATTAAGATGGTCATCAATAATATATGTAACGGAGTCCCCACAGGGCGACTTTCTGCTTTTTTCTTTAGGACTATGTGTTGGTCATTGCTGGTCAACTGTCACATATTCGGATATGTTTGCCCAAAGACTCCATTTTTTCTATTTGCGATCCTATATTTAATATTTGGGGAAAGCAATTGATTCGTGCAAAAAGTACTTATGACTTTTTTTTCCTATGCTTAAATCTTTGCTACGTTTCCTATACTTAGTATGTCTGACTATGTTACTTTTTGAGACATTGACGAATGGACCTATTTGAAATGTATGAAGGCGAGGCAAACCCTCCCCTCTCTCTCTCTTTTTTCACTACAAAAAAAAAAAAAAAAAATAGGAGGATCTTCATTGGATATGATGAAAGGAGAAATGACTGCCAGACATCCATGAAGAAATCAATCCGTGATTGGAATGCCAATTTCAGCACACACTAAATGCCAAAAATTGAGTTATGAATCCGGGCCAACCCACAAATAATCCTCATGAATGTACGGATCCAAATGACGGATGCAAAAAATGATGATATTAGCATGCATTGACATATCGTGCAACTGTTGGGCTTTTCCTTTAGGCTTAAATATTGCCTTTTCAAATACAAAAAAAGAAATTGCATCTATATCTAGGGTTATTAACTGCAAATCTGCATTGAATTATGTTTAAAGAGTATTGCAGCAGGTATGTTTGGTTAAGGGCCCTTGTTTGGAAGTAAGGGGCCAATCAAAAAGGACGTCCCTGAAATTCCTTCAAAAATTGAATCCCCTCCTTACCCTCTGTCCACATTGTGGCCATTTTAGCCATTTTAGTCCACCTCCTTCCCTCATAAAAGTCCTTCTTTTTTTAAAAAAGTAGGGTGTCCAGAAAATGTGTTGGAAAATACAAATACCCATCCTTTAAATTTCCAAACACCCGTCTCACTACAATTCCACGAAACTTTTTCAGATTTCTCTAATTAACGAAAATTCCCTGACCTCGAAGGGAAATTCCAGCATGAAATTGGTGTTTAAAATTTAGGCATAATTCCTTACTTTCCCGAAGTTTTAAAAATTAAAGTACATTTGGGACTTGGGGACTTCCCTTTCACTTAACTTTAAAACTCAATTAAACCAAAAATTAAAAAACTGGATAATACCATCATTTGATGACGTCCATAATGGTTTCCCCCCTCACCCCCATGTCCACATGGCGCTCCATGCCAGCAGACCCTCCCCCACCCTATCTTGAGGACTTCCTTTTTGAATGTCCCCATAAGGGAAAGTGGCAATCCATTCGCATACATATCACAGAAATTTCAAAAACTGAATAATACTATCAAGAGTGGACGTCCATATTGGCTTCCCCCTCACCCCCTCCCCCTGTCCACATGGTGTCCACATGCCAGCAGACCCCCTACCACCCCCCACCCCATCCCCTCTTGAAGACGTCCTTTTTGAATGGCCCCATACAAAAATTTCAAACATCTTTTAACTAAGATTATTTATGAATTGATGTAATTATGAATATTTATACTATATATTTCAAAAGTTACTGATCCTAAAACACTATAGAAGGCTTATCATCATTTTTCAAATATATTTCATATTCTTTTGATTGGTCTTTTTCTGTCATTTTGAATCTTGTTTTCAATTTATACATACCGGAAGAAAAACAATGTTTTTTTTTAATATGTTCAAGTATTTTTTGTATGTATAAGTTTGTAAAAAAAACATCATATGTGTAGACATTTGGTTCCCTTTTACAATTTCAAAGACAGAGGGATATTTTCTCGTAAAATGTCTGCTTCAGAACTTAATGTCACCTGTCGTTAATGTTTATTGTTAAAAATGGCGAAAAGAGAAAAACATGTCTGAAACAGCAGGCAACGATTGTTGCTCGGCTTTATTTTAAATTGCATTTCAAGAAGAAGAAAAATGTCAAATGCAGCATGTGCTCTTATGCGGCTAGACGGCGCTTTTTAAATTGAAAAAATGACGAATTTGGGCCGAGTTTTTTTTTGCATTTTATTTACGCCAAATTTCAACGGATGCAGAAAAAAAAATGATTGCATTTTTCCAGTATCAAAAAAGCAAGGAATTGATAAATTACAAGCTGTGATAAATTGTGGAGATGCCAAACCATTACACGTTATTATTAATCATGCACTTAATATAAATATCATGGTTGAAAAATACTATGTTACAAATTTTCACTAAATCTATTGTTGTTACAAACTCTGGTGGAAAACCATTTGCGACACACCCTATACATGAATATGCGATGGGAATTCCATACTGTATACAGTAGAACCTGTATAAATGCATACTCTTGGGACCGGTGAGAAATATGCTTTTAGACAGGTTCAAATCATGTCTAAATCCATTCTCTTGGACCGGTATAAAATACTTTTATACAGACTATGTTTTTAGACAGGTTCATTTATACTAACGGATCACAAGTCTAGAAAAAAACATGTTATGCTTTAAGAGAGGTTGTTCCTTTACACAGGATGCATTTAGACAGGTTAAAAACATGTAAGGTTAACATTATTTTATGAACCAAACATGTGAATATTCCCAAAATATTTCAACCTAACTGTTCAGATACAAGTTTCCGTAAACGGAAAACTCGTCAAGCGGAGTACTTTCCGGATGGTGTTCAACTCGCTGTCGTTGATACTGTTAAGTACCTGGGGGTTTATATTCCAAAAAAACCTCTTGGAATCACCATTTTACAAAAATTGTTGGTGCTGCGACCCAACGCCTTAGAATCATTCAACGCGTATTTCGAGAATGTGCGGACAATGTAGCGGAAACTGGCTACGCAACCCTGGTTCGCCCTAAGTTGGAATATTGCGCTCCTATTTGGAACCCTCACAGGATGGTTCATATTCAGGATATAGATGATGGTCCAGCTTAAGGCAGCCAGATTTGTTAAGGGCAGTTACCAACATTCCGCGAGTGTGACAGAAATGCTCCACTCTTTAAATTGGAAGCCTCGAGGTCCAGACACGAAAAGTTATCTATGGGGTTATTCAAATATTTTAATCTTTCTCGTAATTCACGTATTTTAACGCCTCATGACCACTCTAGGAGTAGACATAATCACTCAAATCCTTTGACTGACTTCGTGCCCCAAGGCGGATGCTTACTATTGGTCCTTCTTTTTGCGTGCGATTAGACAATGGAATAGCCTTCCTGGCAAAAGTCCAGATTTAGTAAAAATTCAATCTAACAATGATGTCTAAGTCGCTACTGATGTAGGGGAGCATTCTCCTGAAATGGGGTAGGACCACTCCTACTATATGCCATTTATTTGCTGACTGTAGAGTACTGAGTTGAATTGAATTAGATATCAAAATTAATAATAGAAGTGTTAAAAAAGCATATACATAATTGGTCACGTTATGACAACATGCATGCAATATTGTTGTGAACATGCATGCAATTACTGATATGGAGTGTTATGTCAACATGCATGTCTATGATGTTATAATTGCATCTACGTTGTTATTGAATATTCGACATGCGTGAATATGTTGTCGTAATCAGTTATGTCAATATGTTTTTATTGTATCACTATATCGTATATATATATATATATATATATATATATATATTTAATTGAACTGTACTTTTGGAATATATGTTCAGAAAACAGTAAACAACTTGATCATAACATTTGCACAAGAAAAAAAACACAATTTTATCTCAATTTTCCAAATGAGAAACTTTTAAATTGTATTATTAGATTCAGGTTCCGTCGAGAGCAATATAAATAATTAACTTTGATAATAACATCTCTATTTACTGCTAAAATTTGCATATCAAAATGTTATTTTACGATGTGCAAATCGAAAACATGGCAATTTGGAAAAAGTTCATGACAACCGTATCAATAGCAACATCGTATATTAATTTAATAACTAATGAGATTTACTTATAAAGTATTTTCTAATTCAGAGTGCTGATGGGAACAACAACAAAAAATGATAAAAAAAACTTAATCCGGGGGTAAAATTTAATTACACGTCAGTCAGAGAGTGATTTTTTTAATATTGTGAAGTAAAGGCACCAATAATTGACGTTTTAGATGAAAGAGTACAGGGTGGTCCGCCGTTAAAAGCAGTGTTGGTCAGCCTGAAATTATACCACTGGCTACCCCACACTCGTGCTATAATTGTTGCTAATAATAGGGTGTTCATACGCTCTACTTTAGGCCTACTATTAAAAGGCTACTAGAAGCACATTAAGGAGAGTGATCAAGTGATTTATAATTGAGATCGCCTATTTCTCATTCAATTTCTTACAACATGGCGAGGCCTAAAGTTTAGGACAAATTAATATTATTTCTAAATAAACTTCTTAAACATTTTATGCATTTTTATTTACTAAAATAAGCAGTTCATTAGCACCTCAAAGTATTGAAACTTGGACAATGGACATGTTTCCAAACACCAGGGCTTTGTAAGGTCCATCAAGGGCTCACACATGGCCACGAAAGGTCCATCAAGAACTCAAACATGGGTATGAAAGGTCCATCAAGAGCTCAAACAAGATCACGAAAGGTCCATCTAAGGCTCACACATGGCTATGAAAGGTCCATCAGGAGTTCACACATGGCCACGAAAGGTTCATCAGGAGTTCACACATGGCCATGAAAGGTCCATCAAGGGCTCACTCATGGCCATGAAAGGTCCATCAGGCTTTCACACAGGGCTATGAAAAGTCCATCAAGGGCTCATACACGGCTATGATAGGTCCATCAAGGGCTCACACATGGCCATGAAAGGTCCATCAGGGTTTCACACATGGCTATGAAAAGTCCATCAAGGGCTAACACAAGGCTATGAAAGGTCCATCAAGGGCTCACACATGGCCATGGAATGTGAATCAGGGTTTCACACATGGCTATGAAAAGTCCATCAAGGGCTCACACATGGCCATGAAAGGTCCATCAGGGTTTCACACATGGCTATGAAAAGTCCATCCAAGGCTCACACATGGCTATGAAAGGTCCATCAAGGACTCACACGTGGCTATGAAGGTTCCATCAAGGCTCACACATGGCTATGAAAGGTCCATCAAGGGCTCACACAAGGCTATGAAAGGTCCATCAAGGGCTCACATAAGGCTATGAAAGGTTCATCAAGGGCTCAAACAAAACCACGAAATGTCCATCAAGGGCTCACACATGGCCATGAAAAATACATCAAGGGCTCACACATGACTATAAAAGGGCCATCAGGGGTTCACACATGGCTATGAAAGGTCCATCAAAGGCTCACACGTAGCTATACACGACTTATATTTGTTGATTAAATTTAGCGATATTTTTTAAAGGGTTTCCAACTTTTCAGAACAAACTTTGTAAATTGTCAGGGTCCTTGAGCACTGACAATTTTAATTAAAATTACTGTTATGTGTAAAAAAATAAGAGGGTATTTGACGTACAGTATATGTCTTGTAAGTTGTTGTAGTATGTACTGAGTAGCACTGAGCCTTTAACTTGACTTCAGAAATCAATAACGAAAGCGTGTATCATGGCATCATGATTGATGAATAGGCCCTGACAAAGTTTTAATTTGCAAACAAGTAAACTGTCTATCTAAATCAAAATAGCATCGAAGAGAAATTTTAAGGGGGGAAAAAGCACATCGACGAGGGCTGTTATGGCTTCAAATAGTTAAGTGGGCGACACCTGCATTTCAAATTTTCTTTTCATAAAAGAAACGTTTTTCTTGAACTCACAGCATAAAAGAGGATGTTATTTAAAACATCGTTTTTGAGTACCTCTGTAATTTGGGCTTTTTTTACATTGAAGGAATTTGAGTAACGAATAAAAGAGTACAGAGTACAAAGAGTAATTGAAAACAAAATGTACAAAAGTGACTCAAAAAGTATAAGTACAATGCACTCGATTACAGAAATCTACTCAAAATGGGTGGTTACAAATATCCTCGAGTATTAACATAATCTGAAATTATGAGTACCGATGTAATCGACTATGAATAGAAAACTTTCGAGTGAGTAATTAAGTCACATTTAATATATATGAGTAACTTGAAACGAGGGTCATCCTAAAAGCAAATACGAATGCATCATAATTTTTACATTTCTACTTATGGTACTTTGGTTTTGGAAGTACTGTACTTTCCCCCCTTTAATTATTAAGATTTTGTTAATGTCTAAGAGGACCAAGTTACTCATTTTCGTAGCCATACTCGTAATCAGTATACTCATATCCCTGAGTACAAATTACCCGAGTCTGGCTACTATGGAGTATGATTCCACTGTAATCGTAATCAGTACTCCTACTCATGAGTACAAGTCTGGTGAGCATATTCAAAACACAATGGGGTCTTTAGTAATTTCCCTCTTTTTATATACTTGGGTAACGATAACTCATTTTGTGACTCTCCTCAGTGGGTTATTTACTCCCCAAGTTTGCTATTGCTCCGGTGGCATCACGGTGGTCATCTAATTAGCTCTCCCCCCTAGGGAAATGTATTGTCCAGTAGTTTAGGCTTTTTATTATTTTGTGCAAACGTTGAAGTGATTACATGACTTGGTGTGGTCAATGCTGACCAGAAGACCCCTCAGGCCATACGAAAAGTCGTGTGTTGTCCGCACGCTGAAAATTGCTTTCCCTAGTGGCAGTAAATTGAAAACTTTAGCTTAGTTTACCCTTCGTATTATGTGCACAAAATGTTCTGGATAACTTTCATGTATAGATAAAATACAACATGTTCTGGTTTGTCCAATTTTGGTCTAACACAACACTATTAGGTGTAGAAGGGAAAAGTTTCAGCAACACGTTTATGTTTTCAACATTTTTCTTTCCATATGTTTCTAATCGCCTAAAATGTTAAATTTCCGTTAAGGGTAAAATGTCTTAAGTTTCCAAAACCAGATATATTAAGTAGTCCAATTAGGAGATGAAAGTTGGCAGAGGACAGGATAATTACAAAAATAAATAAGATAACAGCGTGTTAACAGTCTTTAATGTAGGGGCAAGAGTTTATCAGCAGGTAGCCAAAGCTGCAAACCTTGCTTCTGACTTAACTTTAGTCCATTAAATTGTCCATTATAATCAAAGACGGAGGGGAAAATGGCATTTCTCATACAAAAAAAAAAAAAAAAAAAAACATGCTTGAAATAATAAAAAAAAAAGTCCATGAAAATTTAGAGAAACTCTATAAAGATTAAAAGCGAAGATAATATGGGAGAGGGAAAAATGCCAAATAACGCTTTTAAAAGACAATTAAATGCACTTTGCAACGAATAATTTCATTCGGAAATTACGAAACATTTCTTCATAAACAACTTTGGACTATTAATTACTTCTGATGAATATTAATAGGATATGGTCGATTTAACTAAGTGCAGTTTATATGATGAATATCTCAATTACATATTCATATACAGACTTGGGCAAATTGTACTCATGAGTACGAAGGAATCGTACTCTGGTACAAGCAGAATATACGTGTAATCAGTAGTTGTATGAAATGAGTAATCAAACTTGAGCAAATGTGTACTTGTGTGCTGAAGTACTGATAATGAGTACCTGTGGAATCATAATCCATAGTATGAGTTGTAGCGTAGCCAGACTCGGGTAATTTGTACTCGTGGATATGAGTACTGATTAAGAGTATGGTGGATTGCTAAAGTATTGTTTTGGGAACTCGATTCATTTTAAAAACCCTTGGTTTTATTACCAGCTGAAGCAATTAAAATTTTGAAAAATCTTAATAATTTAGAGTGCACAAAATAAACCCTCTTAGACATTTGCAAAATCTTAATAAGTACGGAGAAAAAAAGAACAGTACATCTGATAACAAAAGTGCCATAAGTAGAAATGTAGAAATTAAGTTCATATTAGCTTTTAGGATGACCCTCGTTTCAAGTTACTCATTCTCGTTACTCAAATGTGTTAAATGCGATTCGATTACTCACTTAAGTATTTCGGCTCATACTCGAGGACAATTGTAATCATCCATCGTGAGTACAGTTTTGTAATCGAGTGCATTGTACTCATACGTTTTGAATACATTAGCATTCAATTACTTTTGCAGATTTCCTCAATTTTTAGATGAAAAAAACGTTCGGTGTATCCTAAACACGAAAGCAATTTTAATCTAGCAATTAATAATGGATCGTTTTATTTTAATTAAACCTCTGCTATATATATTTAGTTCACCTCCATAAAGTAATAGTGGCGAAAAATGTGACATGGGATACGAAATTGCATTTTACAGCTGGTATATTTTATGGTTTGGGCATTTTTATAACACGGCGAATTTTCCACGCTGTAATAAAATTTAATTCAGTTAGTTTAGTGGACAAGTTCGTTGATTAGACCCTTTATATACTGTTTAAAGTCACCATATTTTGATAGAAATCTCATTTATGGTTCTGTTTGTTATATTATCCAGGTTTACTTTACACTATCCCCAATGTGGTGCACTTAAAATAATTGTTCGTTTTGGCTTACTTCTAAAATCGTGATTCATTAAATAACAACGATCGGGTTTTTTATAATATAGCCAATCGTCGACTTACGACCTATACCAGTTACGATTGTTCGACTTTACGACCGTTTCGTGTTTTTGTTTGTTAGTTTAATTAACGCATTGTACACGATTTGGCGTAATTTCAATTGCTTTAACAAATTATCAAATATTGCATTTAGGATCCATGCTAAAAGTACATCCTCGAATCTCCTTCAAAAATCGACCTCCCTCCCCCTACCTACCCTGGGACTGGGGACACATTTCTTCTGGTGTCCATTTCCACTTTCACTGACCTTTTAAAACTCAATTAAACAAAAAATTCAAAAAAATGAAAAATGCCATCATTAGTGGTCAAAGCCATCATTGGTGGAAAAGCCATAATGGCTTTCCCCTTCCCCCTCTCCACTTGGTGTCCACAAGCCAGCAGACCCCCTATACCCCTCTCTTGAGGACGTCCTTTTTGAATGGCCCCTTATACTTTTTTCTACCCCCCTCTCGAGGACGTCCTTCTTGAATGGCTTCTTATACTTTTTCAAGTCAAATGGCATAATGGCTTTCCCCTCCCCTCCCCCTGTCCTCATGTTGTCCACATGCCAGCAGACCCCCTCCGTCTACCCCCTTTTTGAGGACGTCCTTTTTGAATGTCCCCTTATACTTTTTCAAGTCAAATGGCATAATGGCTTCCCCCTCCCCTCCTTCCTGTCCACATGGTGTCCACATGCCAGCAGACCCCCTTCCCCCCTCCTGAGGACGTCCTTTTTAAATGGCCCCTTATAAATTTTCATACCCCTAGTTTATAACCATTAATTATAATTTGTCTTAATCTGTAATTGGAAAACTTTGCATTGCTTCATATTTTGTTTAATCTCTATGATCGATTTGCAAATTTGACCAAAAAACTACTTATTTATACTTTAAATAAGTAATACGTAATCATACTTTCTAATGGCATACTAAAACCTCCATGACCTTATGCAACCCCATTGACTTTGTACATGCTTGAGAATAGTAAAAATGTACATTTTTTCCGAGCAATTTCATTCCATCCAATATATCGATTTTTACATTTTTAGTTTAACCTGTCGTGTTCTGAGTAACTGTTGCTCATTTCATATTTATAAAGCACGTATGAGCATTGCATTATATATGGCTTTTTGTATTGGAATTACTTTGCCTCAATGCCACCATTGTAATTTTGTGTTTTTTATCTTCTCTATTTTAGGTAAGCACAAACATTCTTATTCATTTAATAGTCCATGAAGCAACAAGTACTTGTTGTGACGTAAGGTAAGAGAATTGATCCACATATATCTAACTTTTTAAGTTCAACCAACATGGATACTCAAACGAACTTTTCACTTGGGCTCTGTATTTGCCCACATATGGTGCACATGCGCATTAGAATTGTGGCGACACGTGCATCTTTAAATGTTGCACGTGCACGCAACATTTTGCACGTGCATGCATCACTATGCACGTGTTGATTTCAAAATTTAAAAAGGTTCTTCATTCAGTATTGTTCCGGATTTCAACTGAAGAGGAAGCTAAATTCAATTTCGATAAGTAATGCTAACTGTTCCTGTACTGCTCTCAACTCAATACAAATTAAAGTTTCACGTTCTACAATTCAAATTCAAAATGTGTGGTTAATTAAGCAACGCCCCACTGATTCAAGGTTGTTCCAAAGTTGAGTGTCTTTTGTAAAATGGGCACAAATGCAGCTTAGGCCTGCCAAGAATTCATATACACAAACAAAAAACACAAACTGAAAACCATGAAGTCACAAGAATGATAATGATGCCAAAGTGTCTCCACCAAAAGACTTAAAAAACGAATTCAATGTGTCGTGTTTATGGCGCTCCTACCAAAGCAGGTTCGCTACCGACTGCACAATTTTAAAACCGCGAATTGCAGACGATCTACATATCTGCATTTCTAAAAACATATCTACTACATATGGAACTGGGTCAAAATCTCGAGAAAAAAAATCTCGAATCAAAAAACACCGAAAATCAAAATCTCGAAAACCTAAATAGCAAAAAATCAAAAAGTGATAGAAAGAGTACCATTCAAATATTTAATAACCTAACCTAACCTAGTCGAGATTTTTTTCACTCGAGATTTTGCCTCTCGAGATTATTTTTAAGTTATTTTATATTTCGAGATTTTGATCTAGCACGCTACTACATATCTATAATGCAAATATAGATATTGATATTTAAAAACTTTAGCATTATTTTTGCAATTCGCTGTATCGCTGCACACTGTCACATCATGTCGCAATCGAGCCAAGCCGACGGCTGCCGGCTGAGCCGTTAGCCGAATAATTTTTTTGTGTAATCTAGACCGCTACTTGCGATAGTGTAAATGAGTCTAGATTCACGATTCTAGACTAAAAATCGCGTCATAAGTTTGCTGAAACAAAGCTGGTAAGCAAACATTTGTACAAATTTGTTTTAACAAACCGAGAGTCTGCTTCATGATACTCTTGGTGGAGATCCGGCTATAGTCTGCAGGAACTACTTGTAGATAAAACCTCCTTTTCCCCCCATCACTTCTGCAAGCCCCATTGCAGTAGGTCCAGCCAATTAGAAGGCGTCATTTTAAAAACTGGGTCAGCACATGTACAATGACCCCAATTATCTGATTAAACTTCAGACATGTGCGAACATGTGTAACAGATTACTCATTTCATATGACTTCTGATAACACATACTCTACTTGTACTCCTACAGTACTCCTACTCATGAGTACAATTTACCAGTCTGCTATTAAAAATCTATGTATACCGTTAAGTTTCTCGTTCCAATTCACCAGAAGTACAATATGTAGTCCACTGCCTTTGGCCATTGTACTCTCATTTCCGTCCACTTTCTTCATCATTGTACTGTAGCACTAGTTCACTCCACACGAAGGAAATCAATCACAAAAATACCCTTTAACACATCGTATCAAAAATAACGATTTTTTTCATGAGAAATCCTGTATTTTTTTCTGTTTTGGCTTCTGTGCCCAATCATTTGGATGCTGGATTAACAAAATTGGGTTTCGATTCAATAAAATTGGCGGTGTTTTTTTGTATTCGGCACCATAGTCCATGCATGTCCATATAAAGTTTTTCTAACTGGGATTCTAATGTACACTGAGTCATAAAAAAGTAGAACCCAATAAAAAAATCACAACTTGGTGAAAAATTCTTCCATTGAAATGAAATTTGGCACTTACATAGAACAATAGTGTAGGAACAAAAATTAATAATAAAATGTGCTTAAAATGTTCTTCGGTGGCCTTTACACAAGCCCGGAGTCTAACACGCCATTCTTTGATTGACGAATCAATTCTACGCCTGTCGAGTTCAATCCAAGTTTTCTTAATTCGTAGTTTCGAGTCTTCGATATTATTAATCTTCGATTTGTAAACCTTTTCCCGGAGAACTTCCCAAATTTTGTAGACCACCGGATTCGAGTCCGGACTGTTTGGTGGCCAGTGGTTGGGTTCGATGAACTGTGGCGATTCCAGTTGCAGCAGTTCAACTGTTTCTCGAGCACGGTTTTGTAGAAAAATAAAAAAATCCGAGATTTGTCACATGTCCAGGACATGTTTTTCGTTCCTACACTATTTTTCTATGTAAGTGCCAAATTTCATTTAAATCGAAGCATTTTTCACGAAGTTTTGATTTTTTTATTGGGTTCTACGATTTTATGACTCACAGTGGATCTTATAAATTAATTGATGAAATTGGTCCATACTTTTAATTTACGACCCATGCATGTCCATATATGGTTTTTCCACCTAGGATTCTAATTTATATTTCTCCTAGATGTTCACTAAATAGTGTGGAATGTTTGATTTGGCCGTTGCTCTTGTGTGATGGTGGGATGACTTGATCCTGACCTCACACCACGGTTTATGTTAAATAATTTGTGCAAGGCTATATTGCCAGTTCTTAAATAGCTTGAGTTTGAATTTTGAACGTAAGATTAATTACCTTGACCTATGGTGATCACCTCCATCTTAGGCCCTAGGCCTAGATGTTCACAAAACGTTGTTTTGTGTTGTTTTTTCTCCTTGTTTCGCCGATAAGAATCGAGGCATTTTTACACCTTTGTTTTTTCCTATCTCCCAAATACTCTGTCATAACGCCAGTTAACCTTCTTCAACTCTACCCGTTTTTACCATAGGCTTATTTTTTTCCCAACTCGAGTCTCCCTCTGGCAAGATGGCGGCGACGCCATAAGTCCGCCCTATCGACATATGTTTTTTTTTCTACTCTATGATATATTTATAAGTCATTTGTCACGTGCCAAAAGTTGTTATATCCAACATGGCGGATATTGATGGCTGACTACGTTACCTATGACATGGCCGACGAAACAACATTGGCAAGACAGAGGTCGACAGAACGACATGCAAGGTTCGGCCATTGACATTTTTCAAAATGGCGGCGGATAGCCTCAACATGCACGTGGATGGGTCATCCTTTAAAGAGTGGCTTGACCAGCAATTAATGGCGATTTGAGGGAAGGGAGGACAGGAAAGTAACGTACAGGGTGCTGGAGTGGAAATCGTGACCAGTTTAGGGTATACAGTGGAGGGTTCCACTATCTGCCCTATTAAAAAACCCTAAGGGGCCATTCAAAAAAGACGTAACCGAAATACCTTCAAAAATTGATCCCCCTCCCTTACCCCCTGTCCACACGGTGTCTATTATATCCTTTTTATCTCCCCCACCCCCCTCATAGACGTCCTTAATTTTTCTTTTGAAAAGTTGGGTGACCAGAAAATTTGTTGGAACATACAAGGGCCCATCTTATAAATTTTCAAGTACCTGTCTTGCTCCCAATTCTACCACATTTTTACAGATTTTTCTGATTAACGAAAATTTCCTGACCTACAAGGGAAATTACAGCATAAAATTGTTGTTTATCATTTCGGTATAAAGTTTACGGAGGATTTTGTTTTTGCAAAATTGTATGAATATAAAATTTTCAATTGAATTTATCGAAACCTAAACAAAAATGGATTTGAAAATGGTGTTGTGAAATTCGTAGTCCTTACCTGACTGTGTTTTAATAATTAGAGGATGTTACAAACATAAAATTTATGATTATTTTACATGTTCTTGTGTCCAAAAAAATTGATATTGACTCTCCTCCCCTTACCCATTGTGTCCACGTAGTGTCCTCCTTCCCTCCCCCCCACATGGTGTCCATTTTGCTCAGAACTTCCTCCCCCTCATGGACGTCCATAATTGGTCCGAAATGTAGGGTGTCCAGAAAATTTCTTGGAACATACAAATGCACATCCTATAAATTTCCAAGCACCTGTCTTGCTCCCAATTCCAAGACATATTTTTCCAGATTTTTCTGATTAATAAAAATTTCCTGACCTCGAAGGGAAATTCCAGCATAAAATTGGTGTTTAACACAAATTTAGGTATAATTCCCAACTTCACCTGAGGTTTTAAAACTTCAAGTACTTGTGGGGACACATTTCTTCTGGTATCCATTTCCACTTTCACTTACCCTTAAAACACAAACAGAAAATCCAAAAATTGAAAAATACCATCATTAGTGGACGTCCATAATGGCTACCCCTCCCTCCTCCCAGTCCACATGATGTCCACATGCCACCTGACCCTCTACCCCTTATCCCTCTTGAGGACGTCTTGATGGAATTTATTTTAAATTTTCCAAAACGATTTATTTTAATATTAAAACTCGAATATACTATGTACTTGAATCTGAATATTTTTTTTTCATAAAATCCAGCAGTTGTAACATTTAACACGTCTTCAACATGTAAATGCAATTTTAATGTAGACAGATTTTTTTAATGTGCATTTTTGGTTTTTGTAGCAAAGCGTTTTTCCACCACCAGGGGTGCTTCGAAAGCGTGGCAAACACGTTTTCCGAAGGGGGGGCCATCAACCATTTAGTGTAAATCAAAATTTTGGCTACTGGAATTTTGTTGTGAGGTTATTCGGTGATGGTCAGTCATTAGTTGGGATATAAAATCCGAGCGATTGTAACAATATCGAGGCCAAAAAAGTGGTTTTCAGGGGCGATGAATCTGTTTTAATGGGTCGAGAGCATTTATGAATTGCATTGTTGAGAGCAAGTTCACCCAAAAATTCAGGAGGTTTTTTTTTTTAATGGAAATTATGCAAAGTTGACGTTGGGGAAGGCGGCCCCTTTGGCGAGGCGAAAGTCCGTTGTGACATGCTATTAAAGCGTGATAACAGGTTACCATTGTTGCCATGGAGACGGGAGCGCCATAGCATGACAGTGGAGAAAACATGGCCGACGTGTCCTCCCCCAACAAAAACCTTAATAGCAGGTACAAAACCTCCCTAAGAGGGGCAAAACCTCTCGGATAAATACAGTGGCCGAACAAACCTACATAAAATACGAAATTTATGTTTTTCAATGCCAACAAAAAAAAATTACATTGTGTGCTAAGAAAAAGATTTTTCGTTCTGGTAATTCCCTGTAATTTTCCACTATCCTCGAAACCAGAAAATATTTTCGAAATTTAGGATACTGGCTTTGTAAAACACCCTGGTGAGACTGGTTAACTAAATGTGGTACTATTTCGATTTAAAATATAAATATCTGTTTACACGAATTCATTATTTGAAAAGTAATAAATTACCCATTGTGAGTCATAAAAAAGTAGAACCCATTAAAAAAATCACAACTTGGTGAAAAATGTATCGATTTAAATCAAATTTGGCACTTACAAAGAAAAATAGTGTAGGAATAAAAATAAATTATACAATGTGCTCAAAATGTTCTCAGGTGGCCTTTACACAAGCCCGGAGTCTAACGCTCCATTCTTTGATTGAGGAATTGGTTTTAAGCAGGTCGAGTTCAATTCAAGTTTCCTTAATTCGTAGTTTTGAGTCTTCGATATTATTGATCTTCAATTTGTAAACCTTTTCCTGGAGAACTTCCTAAATTTTGTAGTCCACCAGATTCGAGTCTGGACTGTTTGGTGGCCAGTGGTTGGATTCGATGAACTGTGGCGTTCCCCGTTGCCGCAGTTCAAATGTTTCTCCAGCACAGTGTGGTTGAAAAAGGAAAAAAATCCAAGATTTGTCACATGTCTGAAACAAGTTTTTTGTTCATACACTATTGTTCTATGCAAGTCTCAAATTTAATTTAAATCGAAGCATTTTTCACGAAGTTATGATTGTTTTTATTGGGTTCTACATTTTTATGACTCACAGTGGATTGGATTGTAAAATATTGAGCGGTGAGTTGTATTAAATGTTTTTTGGTGAAGTCTGGATAGTGTGAGTAGCCAAGACAGTAGACTTGAACCTTGAGACCTTTTCAGCTTCTAGCCTAAATTAAGCCCCGTCACTAATGAGGAGCTGTAGAGATTGCATCCTCTCTGTCTTCCTGCTGAGATATTGGTCTTTTGACGGATCTTTTGAATCACATTTTCTGGAACCATTCCGGGTATTTTTTTTTACTATTAAAATTCTGTCGCCACATTTTCGAAGAGCTCCTCTTTGTGCTAAACATGTTTAAATCTGTTTATCTTCGCATTTTTTATTTTCATTCCCAAGAATTGGAAATCGAGCGTGAATGGTACTTGATGATAGACGGATGTGAAGGAGGTCTTTCTGAATAAGCCATTGTCGGTTGATGGTGAACACATGATGCATGCACATTAAGCCGGTGGAATCAAGGAAATTGTAGGGTTGAACCCAGATGGAATAATGATATAGTCAGACGCTGGAATTATATGTGACGAGAATGCATAGATGATATTAGTTTTTTTCTTCTCTTTTTTCTAGTGTGGAGTTGTGCATGGGGGTGCTTTAGATTGCGCACTTGGCATACTTTCGTATATCACAGAAACTTATTTTCTTTTCAAGTAGCTAACAATGAGACATGGAAAATGCATATTGAATGCTAATATTTCTTCTGCAAATAACTGATTTTGAAGTTTATTTCGTGGAATCTGTATATATTTTTCACTTTATCAGATGGGGAATATGATGAGATATTGCTGATTTCCCAGAAATGCAACTAAATTAGTCAGGTTCAGATATGATTCGGTATTGACAAAACGTTTGAATGAATTCAAGACGTCTGTTTTTAGTTTCCTGATTCAAAGAAAGATTTGTTTTTAACAGGATTGTCAATATTTCAAACTTCATGCATCTTATTTATTGGACATTGCCAAGACATCGGAATCAAGACGTTTTTTACAAGATTGTCAACATCTTAAACTTATGCATTACTGCCTCTTCTTAGTTATTGGACATTGCCAAAACTTCGGAATTTAG
>JAQGBW010002884.1:0-18113 GCA_034698625.1 Julus scanicus
TTTCCCTATTACCCAAAAAATTTTCATTTTTACCCCATTTGGGGTAATTTACCCTGGTTCCCCGACCGCTGCCATAGCCCTTTAGCTTGGTGGCTTAGTGGTTATGCCATCCGCATGGCAATCTGGAGGCCTGGGTTAAAAACCTGACTGTTTTTGTGGTTTTTCAGTTGTTTCCAGACAAATGTCAGGATAGTTCCTCTAAAATCCTCCTGCGACCGAACTCCTACATCTCTAATTTCTTGTATTTTCCAATCGACCTGTCAAAGACTATAGATTTCTTTAGGCCTCTTAACTTTAACCAACCAACTAGCTTACCATACGTCCTTGCAAACATTCACTATTAAAGCAATGTTAGTTATGACTCAAAATCCAGTAGTACAATTTTAGAGAATCTTAAACTTAGTACGACATGTATTTTGTGATTGGATTTTTTAGGTTTACGTAACGGATTTCATGTCATAACAATATGGCAGCAATGCTGCTGAAAGGGCAATTACTCTTGATGATGGCCAAAATTTCCTGCAAAATTCCCTTTAACAAGGTGGTTCCTGTCGCATGTCTGGCATAATTATACACACAAAAAGGCGGGATATGGCAATTCTTGTGCTTGCTGTACCAGAGGAATATATGTTCAATTGAATGCAGGATTCCTAGGCCAAATAGCCTCGGTACTTTAAATGGAAATCATCGAAAAATGTTAAACTGGATATAGTGTATATGCGGCCCTCGTTCCCCATCAATTTCACTTTTTTCTCGTCTTCCACTTTTTGTCCTCCATCGCAGCAATTTGCATATTTTTCAATATTTTTCCATAATGTTACTATGCAGCGATAGTTCCTTGCATTTTGCTAGTCCTTAAATCAAAATGGATTTTTTTTATTATCATTTTTTCCTATTTCGTTATTTCCAATTTAAATTGGACAGAAGTTGTGCAGTCGTTTCGCATTCAGTTGGCGAGTGGTAATAATCCGACCCTGGTTTTCGCTACAAATTATACCAGTGGACAATTTACGGAAAGCTGAAATCATCTCATTTACAATATCAATAGCCTATCCAATTTTTGATAATAATCATCGTTATTTTGCCGTTTTTATGAATCGTTCAAATAAATTAGCCCATTTGTGGGGATCGAAAATCGATGGCATTCTTTGCGCGCTGGGCTGATGATGGGCTACTTGCATTTATCATCTCTCTTTCATGTCCTAACCTTCCAAATGGCCACAAAACTTATCACATTTTCCCCTCTTTTGGTAGATGCCCCGAAACTTTCTTAACGTGGAAAATAAAAATCTTTATGATGTGGGGCTTCCATCAGCAACTGTCAGCCTCATGTGGCCCTGAAAATGCTCATAGGTTCAATCACACTAGGGCGCATTTTGAGCTTAACATATTTATGGGCTAAACACAAATTATGTTCGAACTTAAGAATTAGTGCGGTTATGCTCAGAAATTTTCTCAACTTTTCGATTTTTATTGCTTGTCTAAAAGTCTGAATTTTGTAAACATATTTCTACTTACTTGAGCCTTTTAGATTTTTTTCATATAAATTAATTTTGATGGTTGAATAAAAATGTTAAAAGTATCAGAGAATATCCACAAGTTAGTCATATGTTGTGTGTTAGGTTGTGATGCAGCCTATACGATCACAGCACGACCATATAAATCTTGTGATAAAAATTATGATGAACTTTTAAAATAAATTGGTTAATATGCATATTTGGTCGCTTAGCAGGAATCCATTCCTATTTATTCTGGAATTAAAATGGTGTTCATTAGCTGCTTTTGCAGTTTCACAGTAAACAGTCTAATACTATTGCGATTGCGTTTAAATATCTCGGCAAAGCCTAATTCATCACTAGCACGTGACTGTAAATATGTAGCTTAGTTGAAATAGTTTGAAAACCAATGATATGTATAAAGTAGTTGAACTATTAAAGGGATTTCACTTAACATTATGCAAACACCCACTCATTCACTCACTAATTACACTATTAATTCTCTTCCTTTGTTTGCTCCTTAAAAATGGTCATTTCTTATGCCTTCCACGTTTCAATTGTTTGAGGGCCAGTTTTTGAAGAGATAGTATTATAATATAAGCCTCTTAACCGTTTACTACTGCAGTGTATATAGTTTTGTGGTATGTCATGTAGAGGACACTGGTCAGTATGGTAGCTTAAAAATTAGCAAAAAATTGATTAATCCTTTTTTACATAGGTGATAATACATTATTCGCCACGTTAATACTTTGAATGCTTATTTTTTCATGTGTGATTGACCATTGGTCAACCCGGTTATCCAATGTTTTATTTCCTCATAACAGGAGTTCACTTTTGTACTATAGTTTACTCGGGCAACGAACATGCAAGGAGATTCGAGAATTTCTATGTGAATCTTCAGTACTTGCCCGAGTTAACTCTTGTCACAAATTTAGTGAATGCCAAATGTATGACAAAGCAAACAAAATCTAAACCAAAGTAGAATGTTTAAGTTTAACGTTACTTCTCATAGTCTAATTAATACTAATCATCCACCTTTTTACTAATAGGTCATGCTAAGTCAATTTTACAATAAGGTTTGCAGCAGGCAAAAATGGTATGCGCCCAAAAAGTTATTGTGCAGTATGCATAACTGTCCTGATGAAAGCACAGATTTTAAATTTTAAATGTCCACATTAGTTTACTTTTTATTGGTTTTTTAACTTTACTTAAAATATTGACCTTATCTTGAATGTAATTTACACTTGACTATTGCTGTTGGTCTAGCTTCGAAAATATCTTGTGAATACGATTTTATTATTATAATTACAGTAATGTATTTAGATCTTTTCCTAAAATATAAGTCGTATAATTTCATTACATAAATAAGAATAATTAACTTAATGAGAAAATTTGGTTCCGAGCAATAAAGGCAAATGTGATAATCCAGTCAATTAAGATCAGTAACCATGCCAAGCTAAATATGCCCGAATTTTAGTTATCTTCATAAGTGAGTTACCATTTTCAGCCTAAATAACCTAATTGAAACTTTTTTGCGCCAGTATATAGGTCTAAATACTAGCCTATATTTATTATTGTAGGAGAAAAAAACCCGTGTACCCTATAAATATATTATATACATGTAATATAATTAGTGAAAATCTAGTGAACTTTCATGCAATTTATAGAAGAATTAATAAAACTATTCTAGAAAAATTCAATTAATGCTTTATAGAGATATCTGTTTTAAACATTTTTTGATAGCACTCTTTGAGAGTATACATATTATATAAATATATATATTATACATAACATAACATTAATTATTATACACCAAACTACTCCACTTTGTTAATCTTGTTATCGCTCTTGTTAAATTTCATATAAACAAAGCGAGCGAATTGATGAAAATAGGATTAAAAGGGGAAAGTGTGGCAAATAACTGAAATTTTCAACCAAGAATGAGCGAAAAGAAAGGAGTAACCGTAGAAAATAAAGTGGAAATATATGCTTAGTTTATTTCTTGGTGCGAAACTACCTAGGTTTGTGTAAAAAAAAAATACGATGCCCTGTTTGTAAGAAAATTGACGTGTCTGTAATTTGGGATTTGTTAGTCGTTTGTCAGAATGTAGCACGCTAAGAATGTCACTGAACAAGCACATTTTGAACCGTTGAACGATTGATAGCTAAATTTGGTGGTGTTTGGTCTTTGGTCGTGTTTTGGACACCACAACAGTTCAAAATTGAACGTAAAACAAGTATTTAAAACAGCTTGTTACTTGTATGTTATAAAGTTGGGTTATCGGACAATTGCCGTTCAAAGTGTGCCTGCTCAGAATGTTGCGATGTTGACCACAATAAGACGATATGCATATTCAATTTGATGACACCTTATGTTTTGGGTTAGGTTTCAAGAGTGAGCGTTTTGAACACGTTCATGGTACTTTTCAATTTTCTGAATAGAAAAACGTTGTGGGAAAACGTTGCCATAGTGAGAATTAGACCTCATATTTGCTATCGGAGGAGCTATTTTCTACGTCAGTTGATTACTACTTTGTAGAAACTAATAACTAATATTATGGTGCCTCCGAAATTTTAGCGAATGGAGGGAAAATCTGCCTTAATTCTGTGTTTACTGTTGTGTCGGTTATAATGTCAATTACGGAACATCTAAAACTCACAAATAATTTGTGGCGCAATTCCACAATTATGGGTGATTTTCATGACTTGAGTCCGTTCATCGGGTCTTGTAAAATGTGAAGAAAAAAATCGTGATTTGTAGTAAAAACCGGGACAAATGAAACCCTAATTGTGAATTGATTTTTGTAGCTGTTTAGCGCAGGAGAGATACATGTGGACAAAAGAATGTGTTCCTGTGCTACATTAGCCAAGCATCCATTATTTGGTGCCTTTTTTTTTTTTTTAGTTTTTGCAAAATCAATTTTGGGGTCAGTTTGTATATTACGGCATCAATGAGAGTAAACTACATTTTTGGAATATGAATCTTCACAGTGATTAAAATGTGAAGTTTTACACTAGATTAACTTAATTATTTCCATTTATCAATTTACTGATGACTGGACACTTAATTTAATTGCCAAATTTACAGATGGATTTCCTTATAGAAAGACATTGCAATTTGTTTTTGAAATATTATATCAAATGTTTCAATATAATATTTCTCAATATTTGATTGAAAATGAAATACAACAGAAATGTGACGCCATAATATAGGGACGACCTTTTAACGCTAAAGTTTGCCACGAACTCGTTTGATTTGCTATTTTAACCGATTACCTGTATAACCATTAGTAACAAAAAAGTGTAATAATTCATCAAACCATATGACTCCTTCCCATTTCTACAATTGTCATTTTATTTGTGCGTGCACCCCTGAAAAGATGTAGGAAAAACCAAAGATTTGAAACACGTTTTCAAATTTAATAATTCAACGGATTGATCGATTGCATGGTCACTACAATTTCTTAACGATCCATCTTCCCCACCCCTTTCGTTATATAAATCGCCATTAAAGTAATAAACGCTTCCATTAAAAAAATTTGTTTTATAATTTTCATTTGCTTTAGTCTTTTTAAACCCGTAGTCTTCCTGAAATCTCCTTATCATCATCAATTTGCACTTAAATACAATACCTAAGTTTTTAAATAATTTTCGTGACTATTTTGTACAAAACAATATTCCCCGTTCATTAAATCTTATGAAATTTAATGAATTTCGCGATATTCATAATGCAATAATGCAATAATTTTTCATTCCTCCTTTGTTTTTCATCAATAATAAACCCTACAATTTTGCCATTACAGGATACAAGGCAGTAAATGGAGTTTTTAAATGCTAATATAAAAAATAGTAAATCTCGGAGTGAAAAAAACAACAACAACAAAAAACCGGTGGGATGTTTAACAAAATTATTCATCATTTTACGTCCTCCAATTTAAAAAAATCTCATTTTACATAGCCTTGTTTCCTTAAAAAATGGCAAGCATTATTAATTCATCAAAGTGAAGGATTGATATGTGATGTGCAAAATCGCGATTGTTGCATTTAAAACTTGATGAGTTTTCACGAGTAATTCATACTTTGTAGTTGTTTTAACAAGTGTCTTAGATGCAGATTTTATTGAAAATTTTCATATTTGGAAATAAGACGAACCAAAAAAAAAAATTACAAAAAGTTGTTGAAATCGTTTTACAAACAATTCAGCCTTCGTCTGATAAAACGACTTTCGTTGATCTTAGTGTATTGTACAGAATATACCAGAGTTGGACTTTTTATTTGCAAATCTTATTGAAGTAACCTAGAATCTTGAATTATGTATCCAAGAGTATAAATGAATAGAAATATGCAAGTTCAATCCCTGGCTAAATGAAAGCGATCTATTGGCCTACCGTATTAATTATAAAATGCAATAAAATTAGGTTCGTTCATTTCCGAAATCCCTATTACCCCCACAAACGTTGCGTGATTTCTGTTACATGTTTTTTCTTGGTTTATTTGTGTGATGATGGCCGACCGAAATGTGTATCATTTACTAGTTTTAAATACTAAAATAGATAACGATCCCACTGCAATTTTTGTGTTGAAAAACACGCTGCACTAATTCAAGTGTAATAATGCATGTAGTTTCTATTTGAAATGCATTTCATCAGTTAATTATTATTATTATTATTATATAAGTTGTTATTGGATAAACAAAAAAATAATAATGGATTGCTATTATTTATGTACAGAAAGTAAAATGTTATAAAAGTATTCAGTTTGAACCTTAATTTTGAATGTACCTTCATTTTTATAGATTCTTCATGTCTGGGAATTTAAAGATTTGGATAATAATGCAGGAAGTGTAATATTTCTACTTTTGGAATGATAATACATGCGTTATTTTTATATCAGAGGGATTGAAGGTTCAAGCACCACAAAAATGTTAAGGTTTTCATCATGAAATAATGCATCTCCCAAGGATGTTTTACGATTGGAACACAATTCTAAGCTTCACATGGGTATGTAAAGTAGTATTTTTTTCCGAAGAGGGCACTGGGGCCCATCTATCTGTACAGTAGTGCACAGGCTGCAATTGTGGATTTGCCCCCTGTTAAATCCGTCACTGGCTTCATGTGAGGCACGTTTTTCTCGCGATGATAGTGAATTTCTATGAGACAACTTTCTGAAATCTTTTTTCATCACTAACATGGTCTCATGAATGTCATTTTTAGCATCTACAGTAAGGGCCAACTGAAGGTATTCCCAACTTGACAAGGAATTGGGATGCTACCTTGTGTACTAACAAAAATAAATAACCTCACACTTCTTAAAAAGGGCATGACGGGCTGAGTCCTGTAGAGCCTGGTAACATTTAACATTTTTTGTATCATTTGTCCTACCACTTGAAGGTGTGTAGCCTCAATGGATAATCCAGATTGCGTTTGATTTTTAAAGTCATTCCAATTCTGCAACACAAGGGCTAAACACCAACACCAGGGAATGAGCTACCATCGCCTACCTGGTAATATTGATCACGATGAGGAACTTTCACCACCTCTTGAGGGGTCTTCAACGCGCAGAGAGCAAGGTGATCTACACGAGATCTCGGTTTAAATTTATGCTAAAGAGCTACTTAAGAATTTTGCCCATCTGTAAAAACTGTAAACCTCGCACATAAGGATCTAGAGGTAAGCGCTGGCATCAATTTAACGGGATTATTTCATTTGCTAATCCACTATATGGTCTATAATGCTTCGAGGAGTACCGTATTTTACACACTATAAGACGCACCTGAATTTTGCAGGCAATTTTTTTGAAGAAAAAAGTGTCTTTTAGTCCATAAAATACGGTAAGTGATGCAATTGTTACATTTAACAAGTCTGTAACAAAACTTAAAATGCAGGAAAGAATGTATTTCCCTTTAGCTTTTCTGAATAGCTCTTAACTATTTTCATTGGAATCAGCACTGATAATCGCTCAATCATCTAAAATTGATGACATGAAAGCCACTTCTGAAGATCAGGTCATAGTTGAAGAATAGTACCACAATGCTGTTAGTCTCGCATAGTAACTAGTTGAAACATACATACAATGATTCCAGTTACATAATTTATTTTTACATGAATTATTTACAATTTTCCCTTTATACGAAAATTAAAAAGGGTACCGGTACGTGTAATTGATAAAACAGATTTTCTTTACTTGGTCCAACTCACTTTGGGGATATCATAATGTTCAGACAAATTGTCCAAATGATGATTAAATTCCTGAAAAGAATAAAATGTGACACATTAAATAAAAAAAAAAACCTTCAAGAAAACATAAGCTGGAAAGTAACAAAGATTTAAAAATGTAAAATACTTAATGCAATAATGCGTATCGAAAAAGTGGTTTAAAATTATTTGGATAAAGGTTTGCTACTTCAGACCATTTTTACTATATATAAATGTATCAGTTTGCATAATGCTAGTAGAAAATATCAATCTCTGTGAACTATACGTTCACATATATTAGTAGGCAAATACAATTATTTCTACATATGAAAAGCTTATCTTACCTCAACGCGTTGCTTGTGAGTTTTGGAAGCCTTCTCCAAAATCTTTGCCATTCTCTGTGAAGAAATAACAAAATTAGTAAACGTCTTTCGAACCAGAAAAAGTATTTTACTACATTTGAAAATGAATGCAAACAATGAAATGCGTCACTGTCACTGAAACATGATCACGTGCGCTAACTGCTCGGTTGTTTTTAAATGAGTTAAAAAGTTAACTTACCCTTTTTTCTTGCATTTTCTCAAAGGCCATCTGTGCAGGAGTTTTTCTGACGGTAATTTTCCTGGTTTCTTCTTGCATTTCAATGGTATCCGCTTCTGATGCAGGCTTATTGGACTTTCGCAACTGCTCAAGCATCATTTTCTCGGTGCTGCTTTTTCTCTTCTTCCTTTACGAAAAACGGCACAAAATTATGCTTAGAAGCAGCACTGACTAATTTAACGTAAATAGATAATTATTAAACTTACTTTTTAATATTCACATCAGCAACTCCTTTCAACTTCAGAGAATTACGGGCGACTTGTTCATATTCAGCCATTTTGAAAACACGATGTATATTACTGTACGACAGAAACCTTCTCTTGACAATAACATTCTCAGGGTATATAATGCGCATGCGCGAGAAGAAATTAGGTCAACACGCATCCACTTGCTTGAGTTTAACCACGCCTCTCACATATGCGATGACCAATGAGAATGACGATGACGGAATGGAAATCTTTTTGTCGTGGGAAGTTTTTTGTCGTAATTACAGTTTTCTATTTTCGAATTTGAAGCCGCCATTACTTTGCAGTGGCCATGTTGTAGTTTCACAAATAGAATCGGCGAATTATGCAGAATTTTTCAGACCTGTAACTAATTTTATATAACACCATAAACTTATTTGCTCGTTTTAATTCTTTTATCTAAGTTTAGATTATTTTAATAAAAATATAACTTAAAGAAAGCGGCAGCATTCATGATTGCCTTGTTGCTGTAAAGTTAACGAGACGAGTTTCAATATGGCGGGCATCTGACAGTTTGCACACTGTGTCCTTCCAGTTGTTTGCAGACCTACGTTTTCCATTTCAGGGTCGAGTGGTTTAAATTCACTCGGTATTAGATGTAGAAACTGTTGTTTTTTAAAATTAGCTCATTTATTTGCAATGGCATCTCCAAAGTCACTACGTAATTTTTGGTGAGTCCTACTTGGTCTCATAGAAGTAATAATGGAATGATGTTGAGTCGCATTACATGCACTCCACTCTTCATAGTCAGCTGTTTGATTCTCGGCGTATATGTGGTGAAGATAACTGATTTGTTAAATGTGGATTATGATGCTATTGCAAATATTTCTACTAAATCTACGACAGTTGAGCAATCAGATATCATGAACGGAAAATTGCAGCATTTGATTTGGTTTTTACAGGTAAGTCTGTCGGTTGGAAGGTACGCTCGAGTACGTTACATAATTGTTATATAACCCTTTATAGCCGGCTATATTAAATATTTCCATGGCTTGCATTAACCTTGTTTTTATCATTTAACCAGATTTCTGATTTACATCTCAGTCATTTTTCGGACAAAGGGCGAGCTGACGATTTGAAGGATTTTTGCAAAACCAATGTCCGTGCCATCAAGCCCAGTGTTGTTATTGCTTCAGGTATGATATAAAATGGATGGTATACTGTTTTCCTCACGATCTATGAATGATAAATTGGTACCATGCATGTAGCTTCATTGGGTCATATTCTACCTTGGATTCCAGAATTACAGGGACAGGCAGAGATAATAATAAGCCTTGGCCAAATGGGAAATATTAACCACACTTACATATTATCCAAAAAAATTTACTTTTTATGAGGGGTTAGTGAAACTCAAAACTGCAGAATTTTTGTTAAAAAAAGTGCCATATTTAGTTTAAAAATCACAATTTTAATACAGAAAAATGCTTTTTTTGCATTTAAGACAATCACAATTTATGCAGAAATACTGCAATTTTTCATAAAATTCTTCAGTTTTTTTGTTTTACTTAAACGTAAATTATGCAGGTACGCATAAACTGATCATTATCTGTATTTTTGCAATAAACCAAGACATATCTTCCAATGTCAATCACAAATGAATATGTAAGGCAAGTAGCTATAGCAAGCGCAAATATGCATTGTGGGACTTTGCCTACCTGATAGTTGGAATTATTGTTTTTTGTATTTGTATTAATTTGGTAATTTATAATAGAAGTGAAGAGAGGAAGGAGCACTGTATTGCATTCTATTTACCACAAGCAAGTTATTTCAGCATTTGTAGTGTTTTCTGTTTTCAGTTTTTATTAATTGTCATTCAAAATTTTGCCACTTAATCAGCTGCATCTGCTTTGTGACAGCTACTGGAAGAGGCCTTTGTTTATTTAATGAACAACATGTTTGACAGTAACATAAAATGTCATCATTCGTTTGCAAATGGTGACTCATTGTCTACAACTGTTGATTACAACGGACATCTGTTATTTTAAAAATTAGTGCAGTACAAGGCCTGTATATGGTTGGGGGATAGTTCCTAAAGAATATGCAAGGCATAAATGTGCAAAGAATCCTATTTTTTAAATGGAAACGTTTTTCAGAAATCAGTAAAAAATGATGTAATGGAAAAATCAAATGGATATGTTGCACTTTAGATTTCCAAATTTCATAAAATACAAACAAAAAATATTAGAGAAGTTGCAGCATTTAATTTGGTTTCTACAAATAAGAAGTCCACAAAGCCCACAATGTTTCGTTATACTGCAAAAAAAAAAAAAAAAAAATGCTGTAAATAAAGAAAGTGGTCAAAAATGTGATAACTAGCAACTTATGTGTTTTACTTAGTTTAAGAAGGAAGAAAAAATAAAAATCACAATGCAGAAAATTGATTCGTTGTACGGCTTTTCGCTTTGCGGCCGACTTTTCCGGAACGTATCTAGGCTGTAAAGCGAAGTATGGGTGTATAAAGAAGATTCCCTGGCTGGTGTAAAATGGCTATTTTAAAATTGATTGAACGCAGTATACTGCCGCTAGAGAGGCGACACGGATTGTAATACCAGTGGCTAGAAAATATGTATCTATAATTACTGTATCGTTTTTTAAGGTGACCTCACTGATGGAAAAACTATTGACACGTTTGGTTCTCGGCAATTCATACAAGAATGGCAGATGTACAAAGAAGCTTTGGTGGAATCGGGGCTGTTAGGGTATACAAAGTGGTTGGATTTACGAGGCAATCATGGTAAATTAAATTGCTGTGGTCCACGCGTTACAGAATACAAAGCGTAGATTTGCTTTTCAGCCACATGTTTTTATTTTTAATTACAGATAACTTTGATGTTCTATCCGTGAATAGTACAGAAAATTATTTTAGGCAAGTTGCAAAATGTTTGTATTCATATATAGCTAAGTGGGGAAACGTTCTCACTTATGTTGTTTCATTTCAGGACGTTTTCAGTGCAAGGCGCAAAGCATCCACGCTCTTATCGTTATGAGCACAGAAATGAGTATGATTCCTATTCATTCGTCGCAGTTGATGCCTGTTTAGAACCAGGTCCTCGTAGACCGTTCAACTTCATTGGTCTTTTAAATGAAGTATGCTAGCATCTCTTAATTGTTTCTTTTACTCTGAATTCTTTTATTTAATGAAGAGCAATTGTAATTTTGTTGTAGAAAGACATGCAAAATCTGTATAAGTTAGAGGAACAGTCACAGAAAAGTAATTATACCATTTGGTTTGGCCATTATCCAACATCTTCAATTTTGTCACCTTCTCCTGGAATTCGTCATCTCATGAGGTAAGCTTATTTTATTGAATTATGTTGACGCAAACAATTTTTTATCTTATTTGACAAATTAGAATTATTCTTGAATCAGTATTCTGCTATATGGAATTTCTATGGAGTTTAACAACTCCGATATACAAGCTGTGTCATATGTTGTTAAATAAATTCTCATTAATTTGATTCTATAGAAACTATATTTGGAAAAGGTTTTTTTATTCTATAAATCGGCAGTTATACCTTTGTGCCATGTCCACTTATAATGTGGCAAAATTTATTTGATAAAGTTTAATAAAAAGAATTTTTTTGTGTAAATAACTTGTTGCAATACTCAACTTTGACGAAAATTTCTATTGCACGAGACACATCATTTCAGGTTTTTATCCAATTTGAAAGGATTTGTGTAACTTTACGATGGTATTTACAGACACATATTATTTTTATGGGGAATTATTGGTTTAAATATGCTGCACTTCTGGATTGTTAAGTATATGTAAATAATGAAATTAAATATAAATATAACTCTAATTATCTATGTGATTAATTCTATTTTGAGTTGAAATCTGCATTATCAAGAGTTTTGAAGATTTTTGTAAGTGCTTAAGGAAATAATTAACAACTTAATGATTTTTTTTTTTTAGAAACGGACTTGCTTATTTATGTGGTCACTATCACACACTGGGAGGCTGGGCCCCACACATGTATACTCGTCAAAAGGCAGGATTTCTAGAATTAGAACTCGGCGATTGGAAAGATAGTCGTTTGTAAGTATTTTTTTCGGCATATTAAGGATATCTTAAGTTGTACACTTGTAGTTATACATAGACTATCTTGCACTTTTTTTGTTTTATTTATTAGGAATATAAATCCTGAAATACTGTAAATAACATTGCATTTACTATGTTGTTATTATTTTCGTTTGTTAAATAATGTAATTTATTTTTTTAAGATATCGAATTGCTGCCATCGATCATGGCTTGCTTTCTTTCGTCGACGTCAAGCACTCTGAATGGCCTGTCATAGTGATTACTAACCCACAAAATGCCCTTTTTATGGATCCTGGATTAGACACTACGCACAAAATATTGCAGTCATCACACATTCGGTAAGTAAATGCTCTTGAAAATAATTAACTATACTTATTAGTTTAACAGGCATTGGCTATTTAAATTGAGAATTTAATTTGATATGTAACATGATATAATTTGGGTTAGGTTTTTGACAACATTTGCACTTTCCTGGTTGAAAATCGGTTCTATTTGTTATCAGTTTTTGTGTCAAAGACTTCAACGCATCATTTCCAAGAAATCAAAAAATAGAATAAATATTGTGCCTCTGTTACACCAGATTGGTTTGGTTTCCAAATGAATAAACTTGATATTCTTAATTATTTATTCAACCTGAACAGTGGTGAATATCACATTCCTGTTCTCTGCTGCCACCCTTCGTAACATTGAGCAACAAACACCCAAAAAATGTTTATTTGTATTCTAATTTTGTTTTAAGATTTTATTGTCATATACAACGAGCAGTCAAAATTAAAAATTCTAATGTGAATTATAGAGCTACCGAAGAAACAAAATCATTAGAAAATATTGTTCTCCCTTTCTTGGAGTTTAAAATTTTCCAGTACAAGGATAGAATTTGAGTTTTCAAAATGTGAACATTTGAAAACTATTGGCCTAAATCAATACTTGAACCCATGGCACACATAGTTTTGTGGTGTTCATTGACGCTTTCTTCTTGTATTTACCCCACAGAATTTTAGTATTTTCGACATCACCTATTACGAAAGTAAGAGTAAACATAGACGAAGGCCAAGATAAAGATTGCAAACATGTTGATGGCCCATTGTACGTGCTGGCATGGCAACCCAAATTGTTTTCAAATGGTCTTCATCACATAAGGGTTATTGCCCAGGTAGGTATGATGAACTGATTCCGGCTTCTTGGTTGACAATAAAAACTATATTTTAAAATTGTATGTATGAATTAAAAGGATGAAGAGGGCAAAGAAAAGGATATTGTTCAGTCTTTTTCTTTGGATGGCACTAGGATGAGCTTTGATTTGTTGCCACGTATGCTGCTCATGAGTCACTTATCAGTGGCTGTAAGTAATTGTTTATATTCATATTTTCCGTGTAATTGGGCATTGGCTTCTAAGTTATTTTTTTCAAATAATAACTCAGGCACAAGTTGGTCTTTGCCTCTCTGTTTGTTTGGCTGTACTACCTCTTTGTTGGATTCGAATGGTGCATCACTATGTCAGAGGTAATATTCGAAAGTATTTTTGTTTTTATTTCTGTTGGTGTTAGAAATTGCATCTCTTCAAAACTTATTTAACTTTATTTTTTTTAAGTTGGAAGACTGGCTCGTCCGCGCTATCGATGGAGATGGGTCCGTTCCTTCATGCGCAAACTTTGGATGATTGCGACCATCAATAGATTTTTCTATCCTATCATCCTTATGGCCATCTACGTACCACTTGGTGAGTTAATTTAGTCGTTTGTGAATATTTTCGAAAATTTGTGTTGTTGGCAATTGTTGGAATTAGTCTCAATGTACCCATTAGTTAACCTAGCCTAGAAACACAATCACCCTTCCTCTCCTCTAAATTCTTCCATTGTTCACAGAATGAGCCAAAAGTTAGTACAGCATCTTAAAATCTATATTTTTAGGACCATGGTTTGTTGGCCACATCATCAATAATCGCCTGGGAATATGCTTTGCTTGGGGAATGTTTATTGATGGCGCTTTCCTACCTGGCGGTTACACTTTTACATTTGCTGTTTTTCACGTGAGTAATTTCTTTAACTTCTTCAATAATTATTATAAAAGTCTGCTTTTATCCGAAAATTCATCCTCTAAAAAATCAGTTCTCAAGCTTTTTTTGGGCTCAGACCACTTTTTATACCCTTAAGAATTATCAAGGATCTCATTAGTTGTCGTGAACATTACTGAATAAATCCTGAATTTGTGTTTATGTTGATAATATTTGTACCCCAATATGTACCCCATGGTTTCAGAAACGCTGTTTTTGTTGTATGTGTAATTTCTTACTAATTATTTTATTGTAATTTTGACTTTCAGTTGTGGAGTTTCAATATTCCACTCACTTACCTACTTGCCCAGAATCTAGACTTTCGTTATCACAACCTGTTTGTATCACCGCCAACATCCAATCCTCGAGTCCTGAAATTTGTCTTACGTCATACTCCCATTTTACTCTTTTTTTTCTTCAATGCCTTTGTGACGTATCTTACCATTCCTACGTACGGAAAAATGGCCTTCCTGTTCAATCCAATTCAAACATGGTCGTTCATTGGTGCTTTTATTTTATGGCAATTTGCCCTCTTTATCCCTGAATCTAATCTGCGCCATATTTTATCTATTTTTCCTCCCTTGAGATCACAAAATTCTTTAGACGATCCCTCTGCGGCTTACCTTTCACGCCGGTCAAAAAAAGACAATTCCTAAGCACATAGTTAATATCGCATTGGTAAAGAAAATGCGTTGAATTTGAACTTTCAAAGATGAGCATTTGTATAAAAAGTAATTGCAAATCAGACCCGTTAGGTTCAATCTGAAGTAATCCTGGTTCTGGTTTATTTCCCTTTGATATGTTCTGAACTTAGATTGCAATAATTTCTGTAGAATAGTTGGATCTGTTCATATATTGCCTCATCGGTCTAGGAGGTCATTTAACATCTTTGGATATAACCAATATTTGTTGTTTGGCATTACTTTTTGTTTGAACTATCAGCAATTATCAACAATTTTGAATTATCACCAACAATTCTTTAACACACATCTCTCTGCAGGTTATCAAAATCTGTTTTTTAAATTTGGTGGATTTTATAAAAACCTCATTAAGACATGCATGCTGTAGAACCTTGATTATCAGAGTTGATGTTAACAGAGCCTACCTCGAATAACCTAAAACTCTGATAATATAAATGGCACCAGCCATATCGTATCAAAATTAAGTTCACTAAATTTTTCCCAATTTCTATGGTATTATACATATAATGTGACATAAAGAAAGTGAAAATGCGCTTTTTGTAGAAAATTACATGTATGCAATATTTGGCTCAGATAATCTGGGTTCTACACATTTCTTACAGTGGTAAAGCTGCACACAAATAACGAAACTTTTAATGTAAAATTCACAACATGTAACAAGCCAACTTGTTTTTATAATCTTCTTGAAAATTATGTTTTCATATTGATTTGATACAAAAATTGGTTTCACATTGATTTGATGAAAAAGTCATGTGCATGCAAATAAATTAGCATCATTTTTAAATGCATATTTGTTGGTTCGTCCAAAGGTTGCTCCAACGTGAACGACAATTGTATAATTTGTACATTTGTTTATTTTACTCAATATATTTCTGAACATTTACAATGTTTGAAAAAGGAAAGGTCAATATGCGGATAACATGACGATAATGTGACATTGACGTTTTCTGCAGTATAATTAAATGCTCCTTAGTTGACATGGTCCCAGTAATATGGGGTGTGAATCATAATTAGAGTTGATGATTGATGTTTTGTTTACCTCAGATGCTTCCTTAGATTCGTGTATGGATTTATGCTATTGCATATGATATTAATTAATATTGATAGATGTTTTCTAGTCGATTATTCAACATTCCTGTAGTAGTTAGTGCAAACTGTCGCCTTTTAGAATTAAAGAATAACTGGCAAGCCGTGGGATCAAATTGTTAATTGTAGGGTTTTTATCTTCGGTGGGTTGGAGTACGTACGAGAAAAAAAAATCGCTAAACATTTGGTCCTTATTGAATAAATGATTTTTTAAGATTATCTCCATTAATAGAGTAAATAAGAACATAACTATGGAATGGGACGAACAATTAGAAAATAATTTTGGTAAATTTTGTTTCACAAATGCTACTGGAAGCCAAATAGTGAAGCATTTTGCACTTATACTGTGTAACAAATTTAATTGAGAAATTGGCTCTTCTCTTATATATTTATAAAATTTAAATCTTTTTACAATATTTTGTGGGTAAGCTAGAATCATGTATTTTTCATATTAATCCTGATAAGACTTACCTCGTATACAAGTAAATGAAGCAAACAAATTTATTATTAAAGGAAACACTATTTTAATAAGTATTCAAGAAATGTGTGCGCCATCAACAATTTACATAACAATCTTCAAGGTATTATACAAATTTGGTGGCAATCGCGACTAATTTTGCATATTCGCCTTCTTTTCCTCTTAACAGTGATGGGATGGGGGTATGAATGCGAGTTCCCAAAGGAGTTCCACCCTCATCAATTAATACTATATTATTACTATCGAATCTTGGCACCATATGACTCTGAAACTGCGTACAACCTACTATGATTGCCTTCTTCTTTTCGCCTTTAATTGCTACCAACACTTTGTCTCCAATAGTCCCAATCCTTGTCTTCTTGTAGACATGGATACATTTTGGTGGCTTGCCTTCCACCATTGCTTGTTTCCCTATAGTACTATTGTCCACAACACGAAGTCTTGTTAACAACACGACGTGATTGAGGCTGTCAGTGGTGCTATATGAAGATATATTTATTACAAATGAATCATATATAGTACTGCTCGAAAACACACGTCCAGTAACGTACACATTGTCATAATTGTGTTGCATATTTAAAATATAATAATATTTTTGAGCAAATGGTCCGGATAACTTTGAAATCACTTTTTGCAATTCTCCTCATAGCTGAAGAGATGTGCAGTAATTACATTTTGCGAACACAAAGTGTAGAGATACGGCATGGTTCAGAAGGTACCCTTTAGTTAATATTTACCTTATTTTGTTGACTCTAGTTAATGGATTGGACCAAATTTTTGTTGCTTGTGAACTCAATCGAAACATTTCTCAGTTTGTGTATAATATATAATAATCAGATATTGTGAACTTGAATGTCTTCAAGCAGTAGACCGAATTCCTTCTCCTAGCAGTGCTACTGTAACGATAAATAAGTTATACACCAGAAAAGGTTATCCTTCCGTCATGCGCAGACGTTAGAAAGATCGTTAAATTTGTTTCAGGACTCATATTTTTCGAAGGTACGTTTTGTAGCATATATAGTTGTAAATCGATAACCTTTTTTTTATTTTCCTGTACTTTCCTTTCAATTGTCTCATTAACTTAGTCAAATAATTGCCATAAAACCGTAAAAAAAAACAAGAAATTGTATACATTTTAGTACGGGGCGTGGCTAAAACTCTAAATTTTGAACTACTTCCGGTCTCGCGCATGCGCACAACTCTGATCGCGTAAACACG
>JAQGBW010002885.1:0-18108 GCA_034698625.1 Julus scanicus
AAAACATGCTTTTCCAACATGTTTTCGAAATTTCTGCTTTTGCTTTTGCTTTTGGTGCGGTGTAAACGCACCTTTACATCATCCCTGAACAGCGGTGACGTACTAGCTTTTACCGTGACTTTATAAATATAAGATGCTTGTTCTTAGTCGTGTGTGTTTATTTATAATAACGTGTACGTAATTGCGTTTGAATGTGCGTGCATTAGTATATAATTTGCCTTTGATTATAATTGGAAAATAATATGGTTTAAACATTTAAAATTCTGCAGCTGTTTTTATGCCGCCTCAGGAACGGCCTGAACAGTAGATGTTACATGTCCCCTCTTTGTGTTATGGTAATTATCACCTTTAAAAAAATAAACGAAAATAACATGAAAAGGGATGACATTTGACACACTGTTTAAAACCCTTTCCAATGTTTAGAAAACACCATTTTTTAGTGTGTTTTACCATTGTCAACTTCTTAATTGACTGTTAAATTTTCATTCGATTCTAATTAAGGATGTAAATTTAAAAAATTGAACGAACACTGAACAAAAATTCTTGAATATTAAATTCTGCTACTTTTATCAACTTTTCTTTTATTATACATATATGTCTTTTCATTTAAGTATGATTATGATGGTAAATTTGAATACCATTGCAAATGGTATAGTTTCATTTCTCCTTAAAGGGTGCTCTAACCATAGGCATCTGTGCTCCAGCCACCTTTAAATTGTTACATATCACAAGCTTTCTAGTGGCAGATGGTAGACCTTGATAATATGCTCTTAATGTATTGTTGGGGGACGCCTATTAGACCTCTATTGACGTTTGGATTCAACCTTTTTTGTCAGCCGGCGAAATCTGGGACCAGATTTGAAAATGAAGGAAGAATTAGGGCTGCTGTAAACTGGAAGTTTGTAATCCTACTTAATTGATTCAGATTAAATTGTTTTAATGACAAATTTATAATATTACAAAACACGTCGGCAATATTGCCAGTATGAATACAATGACTTCGAAAGGTATTTTTCACTCCAGAAGCTTAATTAAATCATTACTTCATAATACAATTTTTTTTCTTTTCACACAAAATTACACAAAAAAGGCAAGAAACAAATGATTTTAAGGAAGTATTCATCCAGGTTTTTGAATGTGTTTATATACTTGGAAATGGATGGAAATCTAACAGTCGGTTGCATAATTGGCCATGATGAAAGCCACTAAAAATCCATGCAGTTTGAAAGCAAGAGGTTAGTTCCAAAGCAGCTAGACGCACGTCCACCTGGAATGGTGCCTCGATGGCTCATCCTATACCCTCATTGGGAATGACCCTTAAACAATTAGAATTGGTGTCCGAATGCTAATTTTCTCAGTAGATTAAGTAGGTGGTACTTCGAATTTCCCAAATTAATGAAGTGGCCCCTCCTTCGAGGAAATTGGTATTAGCACGTGCGAGAGAGAAGGATATTGGGCGCGCGCCGTGGGGACACGTGACAGCTGTCCCTTATTGGTTACAGGGTGCGCGGACGTTCGTTACCCTGCTTTTGATATTAAAGATGCAGTCGCTTTTGAAGCCCTTTGTCGTTGGGGCCGCTATTGTTAAGGCATTGGCGACAAAGAAACGAACTGCAACGGCTCCAACTTATTAGCAGGTGGGTTACCAGCTGATGATTCGGGCAAATACGTTGATATGCAAATGAGTGAGTGAGCAGTAGAGCCCCCCTCGTGACTCCACCGCGTGTCATTTTTTTTGTTGGAAATTCAAACTTTATAAAATTATTTAAATATCTTTAGAACGTTAGTTCAATCGATCTCTATGCCCGGTTTATTTTATGCAATTTTGAAATTTGAAAACATGTGGCCCTTTGCATGGATTCAACATGTTTATTTTTCTTTGCTTTTCTTGGTCAAGTTTGCAGGATATATACATATATATAGTTTTAAATTACTGTCATTAGATTCTTTTTCGTAAATATTAAGCTAATAATTCCAACCGGATACGTTGATTTCGGTGGATGTGACTATGCGCACGCGCAAGGAAAGAATTTTACTATAAAATCAACGTTTATGGCTACGTATGTACATGTACGAGCCTCTCACTTGAATGTACGGTATAATATTTAATTAAATGTAATTAAATTTGATTATCTCCAAAATAAAATAAGTCATCATTTCATACAATTAAGAAATTTCTTCATTTAATTTTTAAAAATTAATATTGTAATATGACAAAATAATCCTTCCACGTACAGTATATAAAAACTAGTATAATTAGCTTATCTGTTCAATCAAGATTAAAGTCAGATTTTATTGGGATTTCGAATATTAGACTTAAATGGAGCGTGGGGTTTATCGTTCTAGGGACGTTTTAAAAGCCACCTGGAAATGTCAGGAAAATCGCAACTGTTCTTAAAACGTGTGGTGGTGGCTGCCTTTGTAACGTAATTGCCAAATTGAAAACTAGGTTCGAAGCAAGGAGGAGTAGGGAGGAGGGGGGGGAGAGGAAATCGGGGCCCCATGTTTGATTTGGGCGCTAACCGTTTTCGAGGACCATCTGGAATAGAAATCACTGCCGATATGCATAATCCCCTCGGCCCCTTTAGTTGTACGCCAGTGGTGGTATTTCGGGGGCGATAATGGCGGAGGAAATTGGCCATCCGTGCACAAGGGGCAGACAGATTTGTTTCAAAAGTAAGTCAGAAATAAAAGAGGGGGTCATTCGTCGAAGTTGAGACAGATGCACGTGGCTATTTAGGGGGTACGATGCAGCCCCGGGGGTAAGATGAGTAGGTTGACAGGGGTCACGCATGTGGCCAAAATCACGCGGACCCATGACGTTCATGATTTAAAAGCGATGAGTGATGCCATGACCCTTGGATCAGACACTTTAGAGAGGTTATTCGCACTAACATGTTTGTGTCTATAGGGACATGTTTAATTATGGGAACACAATATACCATAATTAAGCAAGATTTGTAAAATAAAAAAAAAGCATATGGAAAAGTTTGATATGCTTGAACATGGCGCCATGGACACGCATGGACATGTGAGAAAATGGACCCATATGCCTAATAAGGGCATACATATGATAATCAATAAAGCGATTGTGGAAGATTTTTCCCCCAAAATAAATACCCATACATGATGATTTTTAGCCCTTTTAGGTCATCTTTCAGGAACATTTTTTTTTTGAAAACAATATCATGTTGTTTATATTTTGGGCATTACAAAGTAATTATAAATTCTGGTTATAGTTAGTTAACAATTATTTCTGGCCACTATTTGAGTTTCTAGTCAATTCCATATGTCACTGAGGCTGGGTTTTAGCAATAGTTTTGCAAGTTATTATGGAGTGTCCCTCCATTCAATATACAGAAACGTTTTTTTTATAATTTGTGAGTGTTTCTCCCTTAATGTAGCCAACTAAAAGGTTTTGCTTATTTATGATCTGTTCTTAACATCATCGTCGTGTACAGATATACGTATGTATGTGTACTCTTCACAACGAAATATTGCCGCGTTGTTAAAATTAATATTCTGCTAAGCCCTCCATTTGTTCTCCTTGATTATAATCCTTGTTTATGCAAACATAAGCTGATTAAGCTCCCATTCTGAAATTAATAAAGTGAAATTGGGCGTCTGGCCATGCCTGAAAATGTCAACTCACATCTCCAGTTTCAATAGGCTTTTTTATTCCTTCAAAATCGTCTTATTTTTCCTCCCCACCACCATGGCCCTAACGCCTCCTCGCCTTTCTGTGTAGCCTATTTGCGCCCATTTGATCCCCTTTTTATAGTTTTTCTGTCGCATTTTCTGTCCATCACCTCTCGTTTCTTTACAGAGTTGCTTTGAAAGGGCACACACACTCTTGAGTGAATCATCTTGCATTGAAATTGAAGTGCACTCCTTGTACCGTACATTGAAAATGGTTATACTAGTATGGGTCAGCGTTCGCAATTTTAAAGGATTTTTTTTCCTCTTTTCCATCCTCTAGATTCCAAATTCTTGTTTTATACATTTCGTCACCAAAAGTAATCCCAAACACTATAGAGTGAAACACGCATCCCCCCTCCCATTAGGTACTTAATCGAACCTTACATCATGTCACTTAATCTTTCCAGATGCACACTTTTCTATTTCAGTGATCACGAGCAGCCATCATTTATAACAAAGAGTAGAAAATAAATGTTTTTATTCCAAGCATTTCAATACAATTTCCATTCATAGTCTTAAACACACAATATTAGAAAATGATTCCCATCTTCTAACAACTTCATCGTTGATATTTGATCAACTTGATCGTTAGAATCTTGGAACAATCCTTCATGCTATTGTAATGGAATGATGACCAAGGTTGATTTATTCTGTTGGCATTTCCCTCTACCGTTTTTGTTATTCACAATATACTGCGCTGACAGTATACGGGATTAGGCGCGCAGACAGTATTGTTAAAGAATACAATGGATGCGCCTAAGTACCAGAAGTGCTATAGCTCTGCGTATTTTACTAGAAATGGTTCCACATTTTTTTTTCTTTTTTCCTGTGCATTTTTGCTACCTTGCCCCATACTCTTGAGTATTTTTCTCAAATTTATAGTTTGTCTGACTACAAGATAAATATAAATTGAGCGACTTTGAGCGAGTAAACAATTACACAACACCATAATTATGACCTCATTGTCATGGTTGAAGTTTGATGTGATGATCAAATTACAGTATATCACGAACAAAATCTCTAAAATATGTTGTCTAAGAGATGTTCTAAAAGATGTTCTATATACACTTTCTACATCAAAATGTGAGTTTATTTCCATCATTTAATTTCCTCAAAGAACAACAATTTGTACAATTGTTGGTCTATTAAACCACAGCTAAATATAAATTTTCAGACATCTGGGTGTATTGATAGAATTATTTTTTAAACGGTTTCAAACCTGTTGAAAATGGAATATTTATTGTACTTTTGAACTTTCTTCATATTCACTTCAGTGTAATTCATCCTACCGCATATAGGGCACACAGCAAGTTTACAATTATTAGAAAAAGTTACACGAAATAACTGCAAAAACAAGTTAAAGCACATTTAGGGTCACTCCTGAATCACTTTTGGATGTTCTAGCTCCTTCTTTAAGATTTCCCCCAAATAAACAATTGCCAACCGTAATTGCATTTGAATGATCTATGAGTTTTTAGATGGGGCAAATGGAGAAGATAATCCCAACCGAGGTTATAATCCTCACCCGTACATGTCACGACACGAGCGCCCCCTGGGCGTCCGTTAAAAGACGGGTGCATAATGGTGCTAAGTGGCCAGCTGAAGCCAGAGGGCGTTGAGAGTTGAATCCGTCCAATGACGCACCGAATGGCCACGTGCGACCGTCTCGCACACGTGTTGGCGTCTCCGTTCACCCTCATTGCTTCGGATGCTGGACACGATAGTTAGCTTCTCTCTGCCAGACTACAACCCCCTCACATGTCGTCACACCCCCCTCCCTTATCACATGTGCACCGTTGAGCATTGTTAAAATAAGTCAGCATCTGGCTTTTTTATTTGCATTTCATCAACCGTCGTGAAGCGTGCTTGGCGACGACGGACGACCACTTCAGTTTTAGTTGGATTTTACATCGCACATTTCGTACTAAGACCCCAGTTCTTGTGGAGTTTCTGATCCAGCCTGACCGAATTCAGTAAGTTACTTGATGAAACTTGTTGCTTGACTCTTCTTTCTGGGTTGTTAATAATACTATAACAGGCTTAATGTATGGTATAATGGCATCCGAATCTCTGATGTCATTTTGTGGGGTCATCCGATGACCCCACAAAATGTCCGTCGTGTTGTATCGAATTCGTTTTAAAGTATTTTTTGTGGTCTTCCGAATGTTTGTCACATGCATGTTAAATTAACCATGGTTGTGAACTAATTGGAAATTACTTAAGATTTGAGACTTGAGAATTGATATATTTGCCAAAATGTATAGTTATTAGTTAATTTTGTGGTCTTCCGAATGTTTGTCACATGCATGTTAAATTAACCATGGTTGTTAACTAATTTGAAACTACTTGAGATTTGAAATTAAGAATTGAATTGAATTGATATTTATGCCAAAATATTGTTTAAAGTTTATTATTTTGTAATGAATTAAAGTGGGATTGGAGTTCTTGTACACGATGCTGGAATTCAATCAGTATGGTGCAGTCTGTGTTGGCCTTTTATGTTCCAATATTGTTTTTATGTCACCATTATTTGTTATTTTTGGTTTCGACCTGTCGATAATGTCCTCCATGAAGTCTTTTGTCGCGTGTCATCCTTTGATAAGATTTTATGGGTCGTTAACCCCGTATCGATTTGTTGTGCCGAAAAAATATTTTCTCAAATTGTTTTCCATCTAGCTAGTATGTGGAATAAGGCGTCGACGTCTAAAGATAACAATATTTGCATTTAAATTGCACGCTAAAAACTTGCCAACTTTAGAGATACAAGTCGTGAACACGTGCACAAATGAGCGGTTAGCCGATTAATCTACCGTATATACATACATATCTCGAAAAGTCTAGTGTATGGAGTCAGAAAGAGGCGATTGGCTTAGAAAAGACAAAAACAGCCACTGACAACAGTCATTCTATTATGACAAAACAAAACTAACGTTTGGATTTTTTATGCTTAGTCGTGGGAGGGATCTTTAAAAATTTCAGGAAAGAACCTTGAAACATGCTTGGATTTTTTCGAGCAAATTTACTGGAAACCCTGATTAACCGATTGATTACTAAAATTTTGAATTGATTACAGACTTTTCAGTGGTGATGGATTTTGGAATATTAAAGTTTTTTGGCTGAAAAGGGCATGATGGAAAAAAAATGAAAATGGCAGAATGATGGAAAAAGTTGACAGAGGAAATGTAGAGGGCGATAATGATTTTTTTCGGGTGATAGACAAGGGGGCAAAGAAGCCGTGGGAGTTAGTGTCAAATTCAGCTTTTTCTTAAGGAATGAAAAATTCGACTTGTCGCTTGAATGTTTTATACTTGGACTAGCAAATTTAAAAATGGGAGAAAAGTGCCATGGTTTGTTTCAATCAGCACTTGGTTTTTTTCTCGGTTATTTAATATTTCCCGTAGTAGTTACAACCATACTTCAAGTCTACTTTTAAGTAGTTTTTGATGTACAGTATTCGATTTTTTCTCTGCCAACTTTCCAGCTAAAAATGATCATTTTTCCAAGATTCAACTTTTCCCCACATCATTCTCCTAGCAATTGAGAACTATAAAATTGAAATTACTAAGAGCTATTATTTTTGTAAAATGTTATCTTAACAAACATGAAATACTTATGTAAATTTTATTTGAAATAATACAAAAAATAGCAACAAAAAAAAGAAGATATTTCCCACGGTGAAAAACTTATAGAAAACTTTATTTTCAAATATTTTGGTCCTGAAATTAAGCTCTCGATAGCCGAACACCATTTCGAGTTTCCTATTTCGAATTTGAAGCCACCATTAGCGATAAATTTGTTACGTAGATCGATATCAATTTGTCCAATTTTGTGAATCTGCGGGGAATCTGAATCCTCTATTATGCATTGTCAAGATCTCTTTCTTGACGAACACGAAAATAAGACGAGCTTCTTCTATTTTTTTTTCTTTTTCTGCCTGTGAATTGTAGCTTGTCAGTACCCGTATTTCGTCAGAGAGGATATTGAATGGCCCGACGCGTCCCCATTCAGACCTCTATTATGGTCAATTTTCTTTGAACCTTCGTGGAAAAACTGCGTGCGTTTGTCAAAGCATTTATCATTTAACACTACGTAAGGAAAAAGTATATCTAGGGACTATTGCGTCTAAATGGATTGAAGATAAAAATGGAAAAAAAATGCGTTTAAGCCCTATTATGACATGCGGGGACAGTTTGTTCACTAGATTGTGTTACGAAGCTTCTAAACATGAAATAATGTTCATGGGAGTTTATAAAAGATCCGCAGAAAGTGATAAAAAGGAGATGTCTTCCAGAATTCAGAAGAGGACATTCAATTTCCTTCTTTTGTTGTGTGTGGTAGAAGTAAAGAACATTATTATCGATGCGACAGGTTAGCGTCGCCATCTAACGAGCATTCGAGTAATCTGAAACTTGAGGAATGTATTCTATCGAAGGGGGAAACATTTGTAGACAGTGGCTGACACATTATGGGCCCACCCACAACTACTGAATAAAGCTATCGTTTAATTTTTATTAGTAATTAGTAACATTTTCAAAATCACATTATGTAAGTGGAGAAGCTGTACAATACACAGTTTTTTTGCAAAATAAATGAATCTTAAAAGCTATTATTAAGCTGTAAAAATGTGATTATTTGTAACATACTGTCAAATGATTAAAGGGACCCACTTGTCATCGGGCAAATTGCAGAGTGGCACTCTAGTATTGCCCCAATTTTACCCCAGTTGTAATTCATGCAGAATAGCAGGGATGCACGCAGGGTGGCACATCAAACATGTATTAGCATATTTTAAGCCCCATGTTTGAAAGGAGTAATCGCATCTAATTTTATCAACAAAATCATCGACCATATAACCAGTGGACACATAGAGGATTCACGCAGAGTGGCACACTGATGTTCATTAGCCCACACTTGGGCACTTCGTTTTAAACGCGCACCCAATGCAATCATATGCATGCGCAGTATGTCAAAAACAAATAGTTTAACCGATGGTTTATGATGTAATCTTACTAATCTTAACCTTATATGTATAGGTTTAAGTTTTTGTGACCAGGAAGTTATTTCTTGTACTTTCTAACGTTATTCCTTCCTGTTGCTCTTTTTTAATGATGATTTCCTGTGCCCTATGATATTCAACTTAGCATAACTAGCAATAACTAACATATTATTAGTTGTGAATTTGTTCATAACATTTGATCAAAGGGTTTCCAGCTGAGTCGGTTTATTGGTTATATTTATTGCACTTAAATCTTTCACTTTGGTTGTTCCTGGTTTTAAGGTCGATCGTAATTTCATAATTTGAAAGTTTTTCGGAATTAAAGATGAAACTAATCTTATTAGCGGAGTTTATCGCCGAAAACAATTTAGTTTACGAGAGGTTAACGGTTTGGAGATGTTTTATCGGCAATTTAATCGGCATTTATTGTAATAAGAGACCGCTAGGCATGTTAGGAACTCGTTATGGATAACGAGGGTTTATTATGTGGAAATATTTACATTTCTAGAATTAAACTTATTCATGTTTTGCCCTTAAGGTCCATGGCATTTCGTGACAATTTTTTTTGCTAAAATTTTCAGCACCATTTTGTGGGCCGTAAGTTGAAAAAGGTTGACAAACACTGTTGTAAACGAACATTTAATATTCAATTATATATTGATACTTTCTAAATATTTTATGTGGGATTTGAAACGAAACGGACACTGCTACACATTTCTAAATAATTAAACATGGATCCCATTATTCATGATTTACAATGTAATTCTCCCCTCTTGTGTAGGTTTCGAATATATTCTCACGCTTCTCTTTGAATAAAATTGACCCTGGAAGGGGCCGTGACACGCGCTTAACTCAACTAATTTACATAATTTTTTTGTCTTTACAGGACGGAAATATTGACCCAGTGCGAGATGCGCAATGGCCGACTCAAACTGTCCTTCGTCCGCTACCGATAGGGGCACTGACCGTAGAAAGTCCTCGCAGACCAACGGCAAAAAATATCTCAAGGCTAGGCGAGGCATCGAAAACGTGGCCTTCGAAGAGGGCGACGTCGACCCCCTGGACCCTGATGACCATTACTCGAATTTCCAGATTCCAAAAATTACCAACGTTACCTTGGACGACGCGGACCGCATATCGAAAGCCAGAAGATGCCTACGTTTCGGTGACCCGGAGGTCCAAGACAGGGTTGGCGGCTTGATAAGAGGGAGAATCCCCCGTGCCAAAATATCGTCCAGAGCCACGGGGACAGTGGCTACCAAAACAGGCCGTTTTTTGCGAAACGTTGGACCCTATGCCGCGTTTCGAGGTGGCAGTTTCAAATCGGGGTCGTTTTGCCGCCGTTCTAAACGTTCGCCGGTAGTGGCGGCACCTGGCGACGGCAGAGTCGGATCGCTCGCTTGTCCATTCCAGGACGCAATTTGCGCACTAGCCTCGCCACCGGGGCCCGAGAAATTTACTCCGGCATGTCCGGACACGCCCCCGGAGAGGCTATCGAGCGACGAAGCCACCACCACAGAAACAACGGAGGCACGACAGAACGAGGTACGTACTTCAGACGTTGGTTTGTGCCCGCGGGATCGGACCTTTTCAACGCGGAATTTCGACGAAAATGAGATTACTACGCCGCGACCGAACGTCGAGGTCGTGAATCGGAACGCGATCGTCGCCTTTGCGCAAAATGCGAGCGGCGATCAGTGCCCTAGTGTTGATACCACCGCCGACGACGACGACTACTACTACCGCGATCGGCCATCGTGTTCATCGGGAACGGAAGGTACAGCCGCCAGGATTATCGATGCGAAACCCGACGACGGTGATGCAAAGTGCGACGAAAACGACTCCCGCGTTGTAAATCATCTCGCGGACGGTGGTTGGCCATCCTCGGCCAGCGCTGACCCCTCGACCACGGGTCAGATGCCGATCCGCAGCGGGGATCCACCGCGACCCCCCGGCATGACCAGCGCGTCCAGTCGCCACCAGCACGCCCCTGGCGGCAATGGTGGCAAAACGAGTAACAACAACAACAACAGGACGGTCACCAATCACGATCGGATCGCGGGTCAGTCGCGTGCCGATCGTCCCCCCGTCGCCAGCCGCCTGCGACGGGAACGGCGACCCACCGATCCCGTGCCCCCTCCACCGCCGCCACCACCTCCTCCTCCACCCCCACCTCCGCCGCCGCCACCCCCCGCGCATCCCGAGGTTATGACCCAGGCGTCCGGCAGCATGCTCAACCCCGAGCTGTTGCCCGACATCCTGCACTCCCACCTCCCGCCGCCCTATTCCACCCTGCCGCACGCCTCCGAACATTCCAGCAGGCGCCTGGCGTCGCCTCCCGTGCTCTCTCCCACCGGAGCTCTCCCCACGACCGCCGTCGCCGCCTCCTCCTCCCCCCCGCGTCGCTCGCGGACGGAGCGTTTTGCTATCTCGAGGTCCGAGATGAGGAGGGGGGGCCGCGCCCGCTCCACCCCACGGGGCTCGCACTACACCCCTGAGGATGAACCCAAACACTGCTGCGGGGTGGCCGTCACGCAGACCGTCAGCATCCGATGGTTCATCGTTATGATCGCCTTTGTTGGACTGTGCTGCGCCGTGGTCGGCACCGTTTTAGGTGCCCTAAAGGCCACCGGTAGGGAGCATCTCACCGTCTCGCTGCTTATGATCGGTGAGTTGTTTTTTATTTATTTTGTATTTCCTACCTTTGCGGACATTGGTCGACGTTTATGAGCGACCCCTCGCCTTCGACCACCCTGAAGGGTCGACCAAAACGTGCTATGTCGCTTTGATGCCGTGTTGGTATTACTATTCTCTAATGTTGCTGGGAAGCGTTTATGAACCACCCTCCCAAAGGATGTATGATTAGTAAAGGAATATTCAAGGTCCATTCACACACATCCGTTTCGTCTTAATTCAGTGTCAAAAGTGATGAGAAACCGGACGACCCGGCACCGGAAGCGTGTGAACGCTTCAATAGAGTTCTATGAAAATAACGCGCGAACGATATTTTTCTTCATCTGACACTGCAGAGATTTCACGGCAGTGGACGGAAGCGGAACCTGCACGGAACGGATGTTGTGTAAATGGACTAACCACGTGATTAGATTGCACCCTTGGCTAAATCTTCATAAGGTCCATTAAGTAGCATTTGCTCACGTTCTTTAGCGTATGCTCTTATTAAGCTTGCGCATAATGCGCGGGTTAATTACGATATGTAAAGTTCACCATTAAATATCCTCGTCAACTCCTTCAGGGACGCGTTCTAATTATAAGCGCTCCGCTTCACCTAAATTTAGGCCTAACCCGGGCGTAATTAGCGCAAATTTCCACACGCGAACCAGGCTGCGTCGTGACTCTGTAAACGAGCTTGCTCATACAAATTTGATGAGCTCAGCTGAAAGTCTTGCATTTTCAACGCACTCTGCATGGTCATAAAAAAAAAATCCAGAATTAAATGTCGCAAATCTGCGGATTAGACACTTTTTAAAAAAACAGACAGCACGTGTTTACATAACGCTTTCGTGAAACAACTGGAATAGGGGACGAATGACAAGACAGGTTTTTTTGGGGTTTTTTTTCATCATAAAATATCTATGTTATGCTGAAAATGTCATACTCTACTAACTATCAAAACATGAGTTTAAATATCTAATTTGACTCGTCCAACTAGCTATTACAGTGGGCCCTGCTCAAATCAGACTGGGTGGTGCAGGACATGATTTGGGTTAACACCCGCTAATCAAATATAGTACGAGTTTTATGTAAAAAAGAGGCGATCTTATTAAATTAAAAAATGGGATCGTTGTACACGCGTGGATCGACGCGTTTGACCTATTTGCTTGCTAGAAAAAGCCTTTGTTTTTAAATGCTCGTCCCGGTGTTTTTAAGTTTAGCCATGCTTTTTTTTTTTCGTGGGCCACGCGCTTTGGCCGTTTGGAGGCTGTACGGTTTCAGTGCGAAAGTTTTAATTTTTCATCGCACAATGTGAACGATTGCCGATCGTTTGCCTCAGTACCTGGAATCAGATCCAAGTTCAACGCTTTTTTTACGGCAATTGAGAACACCCGTGAGAGGGAGGGCCCGTGTGGAGGGGCAACGATGCAGCGAACTGACCCCTGCAAGCACGATCAAATTTTACCAAATTGCAGCTCGGACGCAGGGGTTAGTTCTTGTCCCAGTTTGCGTCCAGGCCCCCCCTGCGTTTGTGGAGGGAAAGCTTGTTTTTCTTGGGTATTTTTGCTGCTCTTTGGCAGTTGTTAAAAGGCGATACAGGGTGTGCGTGGAGTTGAGTAAAGGTCCGAGAAAGAAATTATTATTATTATTATTATTATTACTTTATTCACAAACACAGCAAGTGCATTAGGGAAATGCATTCTGTTCTGCAGGCATTTTTGAAACCATGATGTTTTGGAAAAAACAATCCTAAATACTGTAATAAAAAATAACGTGGTGTACTCAATAGGAAATCTTGTTTTAGGGCCGGTTGCACCAATAAAGGTTAAATAAAAGGTTAGCTAACCTGAGGTTATATAAAACCACGAGTTAACCTCAGGTTTAGCCTCATTGGTTTTCCTCAAGTTAACCAATGGTCAACTGTTAACTTCCTTTGATGCAATGCTTTTCCTAGTTAACTTACGGTTAACCTTAGGTTTAGCTTAACCTTTATTGGTGCAACCAGCCCTTAGGGCCACAAAACTTAACCTGTACATTCGCGTAGGTATTACACCAATATTTAAATGTTTTGAAAGTATTTAAAGAAATTATTTTGGAAATATGAAACTTCCACGAAATGTACACCAAATATCACAATAGCTGTGGTCATGGAATGGATTTCATCCTAGCTGAACACTGATTTGTATAGAATGTAAACGTTTGCTACATCATGGATAGTACATACTCATTACTCAATCCAAATCAGTTTTCGTGTATAGGATGAAATTCATTCCGTGTTTTTTTACATGATTCAAACGAAGGGCTTCAGGTCGGTCATTGGGAAGTAGTGTGCCACTCTGCGCATAGCATCCAAATAAATAAACACATCAGATGCTACAGGGGGATTGGCAGGAATATCCCCTTGATTTTTAAAGGTAAACCATGTATCCTTGACCTGCTTCTCCATTGTTTCCAAACTTTGGGTATTGTAAGTGTCATTGCTGGGGCATCTAAAACTAGTACTTTTCGTGTAATGGGAGTTTTCCTATAACTTTGTTTGTAGTGGGATTTTTTTTTCCGTTTCCTACTATTCACACTTGTGTTTGCTGCGAGCAATTCACCAGATTTCCTCAGCTTATTGCGCAACCGAGTTTTTCTAGGACGATGGTTTGATTTTTTTTTTTGCATTGACATTTCTTCACGTGTTTCTTTTTTCCTTGGCAACTCGTTAACAATGAGCCGCCAGAAGCGGGAGCGTCACGGAGCGTCCTTGTAATTGCAAATCAGCGGTTGTATCCGAATAAACCTTAATGTTGTCGAGTACATGGTGGACATGTAGCGAAATGGTTTCTCCATGTTGGTTACACCAATCGCGAGTTGCATCAGGGGCGTCAACGCTGAATTTTTGTTGAAGCAAATAAACACCCTTTGGGGGGGAGAAAGCTATGAGGAAATTACCCCATCGCGTGACGTCACATGTGGTGATGTGAACCTTTGATTGGTAGAAGTTTCCTTCCCTCAGCACACCAGGGATCGAAATCTGGAAAGGGTTCACACGTATAGGCAATATGGATTCTTTCTGTTGTGAATATATGCCATGTTTTGAATCATTTGTATAAATTATCACTTATTTCGATGCTTGCTTTTCATAGATTTTCCTTCATTTTTTGTGTGCATTAAATGTGTTCTTATAAGCTGTGAACATGTTCTTGGCGCATATTTCAGCCAGAACTTCCATAATAACGTCTGATATTCCCTATAAAAGGTGCTTTAAGTTTGACTCTCAATGTATTTTATAACGATGCAACTATACAGTATATTATTTATAGCATTTTTTTAGAAAATAAATCAATAGTTATGTATATTTTTGGCATATACGGCAGTATCCATTGATGGGCGACTGGTGCAAATTGGTTTCAACATTGCCAAGGTATCCGAAATGTTATTTCGAGATGCCAACTTTGCAAATATACGATGTATATGGCGGAATAATTTTTGCTTTTTCACATGTCTTACTTATATACCAGTTTCCTGCCAAAACTGGTTGTAGTTGCAGCAACTACGAATAAGGAACTAGATTCTTTGGCTACTTTTGGTTAATTCATTGTAGTTCTAGGAAAAAAATAATTAACATGTTTGCTGTCGTAAATGTCAAGGACGTTTAGTTGATGGAATTAAATCTCCAGAGAACCAATTTGAATAACAAATATAGGGTTTATAAAAGATGAGGACGTTGACGTAAATCTCATCCAGCCTGATTTCGTGGAGCATTTTATTAATAATGGTTAGGTTAGAAAATGAGGAATAAATTGATTGCTGCCTAACCTAATCATAGGCTGTCGTCAATGTGGGATTTTAGCACTGTATCAAATACATTTGCCAGATTACATTCGGTAATGATAATACAGTCCGACACAAGATGACTTGTTTAGCCTCGGGTAAAGGCGTTTCCAAACGACTTGGTCACGGTGTACAAGGGTTAATTCAAAATTGACTTAACGGTGGTCAGTATAGGAACAATGACTTCATTAGCCTAAATATTTGCTAAGCTTTTGGCAGCGAATAACAATTTTAAATGAATGATAATTTAAGTGATTATGTTCGTGCATCGTTGCTTTTGAGCAATGTAGGTAGCTGATCTTATTTCCTATAATTGTTATTCTGTATCCTTCATGAAATACAGATGATGGTGTTGTTCGGTATTGCATTTGACAACAGATTATGTTTTGTGGTGGAGAAGCCAGTGTTCTGTTATGGAACATTGAGATTTCATCATTATAGAAATATGAAATTTTAGCTCGTCTTCTGCTGATTATTAAGTTTTAAATCTGATATGGGATTACGTAAATGATATGGACTAGTCCTAGCTTAATTCAGCACGTATTCTGTAAAATTAGAATTTTAATTAACATCAGATTTTAGTGCCTATAACATGGTTGGTAGTATCCAACATGGCAGCCATGAGAACAGGGTGAGAATGCTATTTTGAGTTCAGCATCCATACTTGTTGGGGGATATTGAGACTGACATGTCCCTTGGGCACTTTCAAGCGTAAGTTTTTTGTTTTTTTGTTCACGATAATATTACCCATGTGTCTCGCAATCCGTCACTTTACAAGATTGCCAGAGAAGAGGGAAAAAAATAGTGAATGAAAGGTGAATTTAATCACTGAATGGGCTCGACCACTGGACTTAGACAAAAAAAGAAGTATTATTTGACTGATGGAAACAAAGCCATTGCGGAGATATTTCTCGTTTTTGCATGGAGAAGACGTTTTATTTCAGACCCACAAAAGCTTGTTTTGTTTCGTGGAAGTCTCAAAAATGGTCACGTGACCCGTTAGGCCTAACCAAATGACGAAAAACGCTGTCTATTCGGGAAAACGCGTTTCTGAAAATTTGGGCTTTGGCATTATAGGAGGCAGGAACAACGAGCTCCATTGTTTCTTTCCTATAACATTCAAATTTTTTTGTTCAGAAAAAAAAAAAAAATGCAACGCAGCATGCATGAATTCGCACGCAGAATTAAAAATGTATTAAGTTTTTCCCTCCTGGTAATAAAAACACAAGACTCGCTTTATACGAGGTTTTTATGGTCATGGAAAATGTACGACGTCGTAATAAATTCAATTTTAAGGCGCAAGCTGAGAGCTACCATTGACATCTCGCGGCTCCCATTATCTATTGACCTTTACCATTCCTGACATTCGAGACTCTTTATGTTGTTATCCGGAAGTAGAATTAATAGAAACTAATTTAACTTCCCGCTGCCATCTTCGATCTTTATGAACCGTATATGGCAAGTGGGCATTTTTACTTTGTTTCGATCAGTGCTAAGAATTAAATTTTTCATAGCCAAAAATTATTGGAGATTTTCTTTCTATACTTTGTCGTTGGCAATAGGCCAATTCGGGGATGGGAATATCAAAAGTAAATTTCTCGTCAACCGTTAAAATCAGTTTAAAAGGTCCATTGACACACATTCTGTTCTGGTGCCAGAAGTGGTGAAAAAGTGACGTGGAATTTATTTGGTGTTGGTTGAGAAACATATCGCTCTCTTTCCCACGTAATAATTATATTTTCATAGAATTCTGTTAGAAACATTTACACGCGTTCATTTTTCTCAGGTTTTTCCATCAGTTTTGTCACTGAACGGCAGCGGAATATGCTCCGCCCTTCTTGCAGAACAGAGTCTGTTCTGGTGCCACTTTTTCTGCCCATGGCTATTAGCAAGAGCGCCTTAGAAATATCTGGTTTTTTTTACCAGACGTCGGTGGCGCCCTCTGAATTCTGCAAGAGGCCTTGTCATGTAGGTAATCCATCGATGAGCTTTTCTCATGGCATCTTTTTTATTGTTGAGTGCAATATATAGGTAATCTCGAAAATAACTGGCCACCGGCGCGTACTTTATGCAATGCCCCAATGATCAATTTGATAGAGCCAATTTAGTGCTGATTGCCCGTTTTATGTGCAGGGAATGCGAAGAAGCTTATGGATAAGCGTCCTTAAAACTGTCCGCACCATTTTATAGACCAATTTGGCAAAGTTCATGAAGTTCTTTCCATTCAACTGAAAATACGGGCATTTTTTTCTTCTGATAATACAATAGTCTCATGTGGTTGCGTATACAAGATCGTAATTTTTTCCGGGTTTTAATGACTTGCCCCCAATGATAAAGGTGACATGTAGAGCCTGTTGAGGCATTAAACCGCCGTTATTTTTATAGCCAGTCAAAACTTATTTTGCATTTACATTCCAAAAAAAAATCTAATAAATTATGGGAATTTTTCACGAAAGCATTGTTACTCTATTGCAAATCATATTAATTTATCAATTGTCAGTGCAATTTTTGGTCCGAGGGCTGCATATCTATAGATATGAAATTTGAAAATAAAAATTGTGTGAAAAAGTCCGGAAGTTAACCCCTTTATCTTAATCACATGTATAGAGACTATTCAGTTAAGTGTGAGGTATTTGTTGTGGGGCCTTTCAAATGTCTGACGAATATGCGAAATATATTTCTAATCCCCTAAAAATGCCCGATATAATAGAAAAACAAAAGTCCTTTATTCAAATGTCAAACAATTCTTACAAAAAATTTGAGAACTTCGAACCTCTGAATTATGAGGATTTATTGTCAACAATACAAAAAAATAAAATTCTCTCGTACCTCTATAAGTGAATGAATTTCAGGACAAGCTCTACCGCATATTATGGAAACTATTGTATTTCCTTTACAGTATTTATTTAATGCCATGATCA
>JAQGBW010002886.1:0-18108 GCA_034698625.1 Julus scanicus
AAACAATTAAAATCAATAAAGTGGCCAAATTACAATAGAAACCAATAGAAATCTCTATTGGTTTCTATTGCTTTTTTTCACCAGGGTTAACATCTGAAATGACTATATCCAAATGAAAAATCTAACAATATACAAAAAACTGATTTTTTTGCCCTTGCAGCTATTGAAGTTTTAAGTAATAACAATTTTGTTTCCAGTTTTGGTTGCAGTCTTGTCACCAAAATTTGACAGTTTTGTTTATCTTTCAATTCCAGGTCCTGAAGCTTTAAGGGCCACCAACGTTTTCTATTATCTGACTTATGAAGGCAGCGTGGAACTGGAGAACATGCCAGACCCAGTAATGAGAGAGGTAAATCAGCCATATTATACTGTAAACTATTTTTGTCGAATCATTTCGTGGTGCTAGAATGAGCAATTATTGTGATTTATTCTTCCAAAATAGGCCATTGAGAATCAAATTCGGAATTTTGGCCAAACGCCGTCCCAGTTGCTGATGGAACCTCATCCTCCCAGAAGTTCTGCCATGCACCTGGTAAATAAACTATCAATTCTAAGGACCACATGGCGTTTATAAGCTAACACAATTGCATTGACTACTGATTTTTCATTACCTCGTTATTCATTCAATATCCAAAACGTACCTTAATATTGGATATGACGAATTGCTTTTTCACAATTAGAAGCAGGTGAAACAAAAGGCTTTTGGTTTTTCTGTGTGGTTCACCAGAGTTAATGTTTTAGAAATCAGACTTACAAACGTTTATTTTAATAGTTAATTTGAAATAGTATATATGCACGCCTTTTTAATGTAATCAATTACGGATACTTAAAATATTGTTTTATCTTCACAGACGCCGATGATGTTTACACCAATACCCGAGGACGTCTGTATGATTATGAAATTTCTATCCAATTCTCCTGTGTGTCACATTTCGGCAAACACCTATTCTCAGCTGCCAACGCCATCTGTGGTTACCATCACATGCAATCAGAACTTTGCGGTGAACAGGTGGAACACAGGATTCACGGGTAAGTTTTCAAAATAGCATTCTGTAGTTGCCCTTGTTTTTATTTTTAAAATTCGTCACAAAATAGACCAAAAAGCAAATTTAGCATAAAAAATAATAAATAAATACTTAATCTTGTATTAAAAAAAGTCACTTGATCAGCGTGATTACCGATTATAACAAGTCTTCGTAATTTTTTAAAATCACATGTACAAATTTTCTTATAGGGAATCTTCCTTCCCCTGGCTATGCCGATAACGTCCAACAACCACCACCTCAGCTACCTTTGGCAATGGACCCAGTCCTGGGTTTGGCAGTTTTCTTATTTTGCAAAATATTGATCTTTACAAACGTGTAGTATGAGGCCTTTATTAAAAGTTATTGTTTTTTTGGGGTTTTTTTTGCAGCAGTTGCCAATGGAGCTCAGCGGCGCCATCTTGGAGATAACTTCAGCCAGAAAATTCAGCTTCGCTCGAGCTGTTTCGTGACGACGGTCGACAGTAAATTTATTTTGGCCTGCGGGTTTTGGGATAACAGCTTTCGAGTTTTCTCTACGGAAACCGGTGAGTCCAGCAAAACAAGAATTACGTTTGTTTGAAAACAGTTTAAAGCAGATATTCGTTTTACAGCCAAAATTGTCCAAATCGTGTTCGGTCACTATGGAGTGGTTTCTTGCCTCGCCCGGTCCGAATGCAACATAACGGCCGACTGCTATGTCGCTTCCGGATCGGAGGACTGCACTGTGCTCCTGTGGCACTGGAATGCCAAGACCCAGACCATAACGGGGGAAGGGGATGTGCCTACACCTCGAGCCACGCTCACGGGTCATGAACAGGAAGTCCTTTGCGTAGTCGTTTCGGCCGAGTTGGGTTTAGTGGTCAGCGGTTCAAAAGGTAAGCTTGATCAGTTTGGTAAATCTTTTGTGGTTTTTGGTTTTGGAGCATGAGATGTCTTATGTTGGAGAAATAAATTTTTTTTCTTAAAATTCAAGAATGATTTTTGAGAATAATTAAATTTCATAGTGGCTCCATCTGTGGTATCTAATTACAATTCTGCATTAGTTACGTTTTTGCTGTAATTGATAGATGGCCCTGTATTGGTTCATACAACAAGCGGTGATCTTCTACGGGCTTTGGATTCACCAGAGTCCTTCATGAGTCCCAAGGCGTGTGCCCTATCTCGTGAAGGCTTGATATTGATTAGTTACGATCGTGGCAATATTTGCACGTTCACGATTAACGGAAGGAGATTGAGACATGAGTCGCATAACGATAACATTCAGGTGAGCCGATATGGTGTTAGTTCAAAGATTGTGTATTGTTTTTTTCTTTCCGTAATTACGGCACTTCAAATAATTTTGGTGTCTTGATTTCAGTGCCTGATTTTAAGCCGTGATGGGGAATATCTAATGTCTGGAGGGGACAAAGGCATCGTTGAAGTTTGGCGGACTTTTAATCTCGCCCTTCTCTATGCTTTTCCTTCTTGTGACAGCAGCGTGCGGTCGTTAGCTTTGTCGCACGATCAAAAGTAACTACCTTTAATTTCTTTAGTTTGGAAAGGGATAGCGGGTAGACATGCAACAAAGTTTGTTAAATAATAAAAAAATCGTCAGTAGCGCATCAGAAATGTCCCAACTTTCTGAAATAGAAAAAAGACAGTAACATTTTGCGCTTGTTTCTTACAGGTTCCTTCTTGCTGGATTATCAAATGGATCCATTGTCGTTTTCTACATTGATTTCAACAGATGGCACCACGAGTTTCAACAGCGATATTAACTACGCCATTGTAAGCATCTTGCCATTCACCAAAAATCCGACAAAACTGCTTTTTACGGCCCTGGTTAATGTGATTTTTCAGGGCTATTATTTTGGGAACAAAAAACCAGGTTACATCCATGCTGTGACACTTGTGATGGGTTGTGCCAAACTCCGATTTGATGCATTTGGCGGTTAAATCCAGGTTTAAGCGCCACTTATCCAGATGGGTGTTTGGTGCAACCCGCCATCTCTCCGGTGATACAAAAGCCAATTTATCGACCTGATATTGTGCCGGTTTTCAAAATGCAGAACGGCTAGCATTACGGCGGTCGATGAAGTTATAAATATGTGTAAATGGTAGCTTCTTTTAAAAATGCAGGTGGGTTGTTAGTGCCCCAAACACTTGCCAGTCAATTAGATATGAGCGCGGCTGGATAATGTATTTTTGACCTTACTGCTGAATAACTGTGCTAGCTCAATGATAGTTTTAGGACTAAATCGGTCTCATCGTACCCCCAGAACAGTTTCACTTGTGTCTCCCGCAGTATGGAACAAATTATTTCCGCATTTCAGCTCTTGTGTTCGGCCTAGGGTTGCGTAGAGCTGAGCAAAGTTTGTGCCTCGATTATTTAAATGTCTTTTAATTCGGGTCGAGCTACGATGGGCTGCCACTGTAGTTAGTGATATCGATTTCATAAGTTCGGATCATCTGAGATTTGAATTGTTTCCCTGATTAGCGATTTACAGTATGGCTAACCCCGTTGAGTGAGACTAATCTTAGGATCGAATATGTTTGCAAGACTTAAAACTAAGCTCGGCTCTGAAAATATTTGGAACGTTTTTGTTATCTTAAAATTTAATTTTTTTTTATCATACAATCTGATGCGTTTTTGCAAATTTTGAAATTTTAAAAGTAGTCTGCTCAGCACAGGGATGAAAACATGTTTTTGGATCTTCAGCAATTTAACATACATTTAAGCATGTTCAAACCTTCCCAGCTTTTTAAGTTAACAAGACCCATGCAAATATTCTGTTTTTCATCTGAATTCCTTAATGGTTTTTTTCCTAAAAGAAATCATAATGTGGTCTAATATGTGGTCTTATTTACAAAAACAAAAAAGTATGTTTGGTTTTGAGCAGATTTTAGTTATGAAGATTGTTTTGGGATTTTTAATATACAAACAAAAGATCCATAATTATTTTCAGATTTATCACTAAAGCATTTGAAAATTGATTATTCCGATTATACGCCCAGTAGAAACAGGATACAGTTTTGCATTGTCTGTGTTATCAGCTGGGGTCGTGCGAAATTACTTAAGTTGTTACATTCCACGTTGATTAGTGCTAGTTTCTTCGGATAAACGCAGTTTAGTCCTTCTTGAGGGGTATATGGAGAGACGAGATGTAATATTATTAGTATCAGTCTACTCTATAACAATCTTAGAATTATTCAGAGAAAAGAAATTAAGTCTAGTCATTTGCTCACAATGGGAAAAAAAATCACTCCTATCGAAAGAAAAAGAAAATATTCTCAATAATTGATGTTAATTTAATTTTCCAGATAAATTACAAAATTCAACCTTTGACCCACTTATCGGGACTTCATTTTAAAACTAAATAATGCTATGTGTCTGGCAAACTAGTTCGATACGGGTTTTACTGTTTAACCGTTTTTTGGAACCGTCCAGCTCTTGATAGATAATTGTGGACTTTTCCGAATTGCTGTCATTGCCATTGGAGTAATTTATATAAAAAAAAAACCAAGCCATTCATTGCTCACTTTTAGGAGCTTTTATTTTTGATTTAAGTACACTTTCCCACCATAAAGTCAGTTAACACTAGTTAGAGAGTCCATTTTTCCACTGTAAATAGATCTCAACAAGTTTAGTGCCATGAATTTGCATCTTTAGGTCTATATAAATATATATGTATTCCTATATTGGTCAAAGGTGCGAGGGGACATATTTTCGGTATCGTTAATTACCATGATGATTTGCGCTATTTTAGCCATGCGCTGCACTAAGCTAGGGTAAAGCTAAGTCAAGTAGTTTTATTAATATTGTTTGTGTATAATGGGTTAGGCTGGAAGTGGATAGGATTTAGCTCAGTACACCGACTTCAACTAACTAACACATTTTGAAGTGATTTTTCAGTTGAAAAACTCGCTTTTATTTAACAGCTTGCGATATTTTTTATTTTAAAATGGTTTGATGATTGTAAAGGAAGGAGCATTTTGTGAAGGGAACCTAGAATTCAGCAATTGTAGGAGTATCAAGAAATTTTTCAAAAATAATATTTTAAGGCATAATTTGAAACCGAAGTTATTGGCCCTGAAACCCTTTTGTGCCGGTGACAAAAAATGCAAGTTTTAGACAATTTCAAACAGTTAAAATGTAAAAGTTGATTACCCCTTCTAATCTAGCTGCGTTTTTAAACGTTTTCCTGACTTTAGTCCCTGCCAAATTCATATTTCTTTATTTATGTAGTCCAAAATGATATTTGAGAATGTGCACGATTACATGTGGCATTTATTTTTATTTGCACCTTCACAGAGTTCAGAATTTTAGCATAATGTACTTATCAAATTTCTTTTAAGCCACTGTGTTATTTTAAGAGCTATTATTTTAGATGCATAATTTGCAAACTTGACACATTCCATTTAGATGGCTTTTTAGATGAAGGATATTTCAAAGTATACTTATTTGTTGCTGCAAAGCTCTCGAAAGCTCACGATTGATGTTACTTGCAACATAAAAATGGCAAGTCCAAAATCTTAAGGTAAACTTCTGGAATTTGGGATTTCCTATTCAAGCATTTCAGCACTTTTCTTGTACTTATTAACTTATTCAGTTTCATTTGAAAATATTTTATTTCTTGCTCAGTTATTACAAAGATATACCCAGTCTTTCCTCTTGTTATTTTCCGTCCCAATGTTTTGAATTTCGGAACGCGTTTAACATTCATACACATTCCATCCGAGATGAAAGATTTTGTACTAGAATATGTACGCGCAGCGCACTGAGGCAGACAAAGTATTAAAAAAGCAAGATTGCAACTGGAAATGTCTGTAGCATAACTTGGTTGTATTTGTGGTGACACGACGATTATAATAAAGGCAAATAAGGTATGAATTATGTATGCTTAAAGAATTTTTTTAACAATCGTATAAATCTAGTGCACTATCGTAACTAAAAAAATGCGTAGAAAAAATAAGCACCCGATTTTAACAAGGTGAATAACATAACAAATTCATAAACATTTTAACGATGGGCTGCCCTTTCGAAGCCATTTCTGTTAAGTTGATAGTCCATTAATGTCTGCTGGATTTCTTCTCTGGTCGTCATCACAAATGGTCCTGGAAAGAAAAGCATTCTTATTTAATTTCAATGAATGACAGAAAATTCACCAAATTTCCTTATATGAAAATGTGAGCTTCCGGCTTTTAATTTAGTATATGGTAATTCCAATTTTAAACTTAAGCAAATACATTTTTGCAGGGTTATTTCACCCATGTTTCTTCAAAAAGGAATTTGTAATTATAGAAAAATGTACTTGCCAGAGCCAATGAACGATATACAGTTCCAATACATTTACTCACCATGTTGCACAACTGGTTCTCCGATTGGTTTTCCAGCAATAATTACAAAATGGCATTGTTCATCATCCTGCTCAACAAAAACAAAAATTACTACTTGATCTTGATAAATGTGCACTATTTTATTTTTGCAGAAAATAAGCGAGTCTAACCTTGTTTTCAAACTCTACCCGGTCCCCGTTCTTGAACACAATTGTGTGACTGGATTTACACATGGTTTGGTTTTCTGGGGGTCCTAAAAAAACAAAAAATATGTTTTTTACGACATTTTCTCATTTTTGCAGATTAGGAGATATGTCGATGCGAGCTTTTGTCCCACGATTAATCTGAAATAATGCTTACCAAAGTACAGTTTTCCACTTAAAATGTAAGCGAATGCCGTCCAACCCTCGGGAACAGGCTGAGAAAACTTTCCTCCTTTTTCAACATGGAAATCCAAGTACATCGTTGGAGTTCTGGTGCGGACAGGAGACTAAAAGATAAAAAGATGAAATTAAGAGAAACTCTTAAAAAGTAAATTCAGGCTCGGGCACTGAATCTGCAATTAAAATACAGGAACGTTTTGGCGGCACTTTCCTATTTCGATAAAATTCTAGGCAGAATTAGTGGAAATCTACTTTAAATATGAATCTCAAAATATAAAGAAGTCAATATTTTCAGTAACACCTTAAAGAATACTAAAGACAATGGAAATATAAAATGTATGGTTCATAAGATTCTTGTGTATTTTTCAATTTTGTTAATAGGGCACTAGAAATTTGAATTGCTTTTTTCTCTCATTCTACACCCTGCTGTGCTGCTTCACATGTTCACACACCTTGACTCCCATGGACTCTCCAGCAATGACTTTGACTGAAACTCCATCCTGTGAAGTTTGTGGGATTTCCTCGTGCTTCAGTTCCTGGTATTGTGGTTCCACCATTTTCTCTGCTCTGGCCAGATTCACCCATAGTTGAAGGCCGTAGTTTTCCCCATCGGCTTCTGGCATTTCCGAATGCACGATGCCACGCCCTGCTGTCATCCACTATGTGAGAAAATAATGTTTTAGCAATGTTTCCAGGTCCACTAAAAATTGCAGCGCAATAGGCGTTCAGCAATCTATTATTACTTGCAAATCTCCAGAATTTATGACTCCTTTATGGCCAACGAAATCCTCATGTCGGAATGCGCCTCTTATCATGTAAGTTACCTAGTAAGAAAAACCAAAAATAACCGAGTTAATCGAGCGCTACTAACGAACTCCTTTTATAAACGAGAGAAAAAAATAGCTTAGTTACAGTCTCAAATCCACGGTGAGGATGTTCTGGAAATCCAGCTGGCTTTTTTACACTGAATTCATCCAGCAGCAGGAATGGATCCAAGTTCTTCAACTAGATTGGAACAAAAAGAATTTGTCAGAAACCTAACATACAATAAATAAATATATTCCCTTGCTACACTGATGCTCATCTTATTGCAAAAAGCTTTTAGCCAGAGCTTAGCGACTCTTTAGTTGTTAGGTACACATCTTAAATAAAAGCATGTGCTCAATTCTTGACAGTTCCTTAAAATATCACTCCTATACATGTTGTTGATACAACTTTTGTTATTGTAGAAAGACAAAAAACACTTTGTTTAACTCATAGGTGAATATCATACAGGACAGCCTGATGTTTTTAATTGCGGTCTTAGTTTAAATCTATGATGATGTGGAAGGTTGTGGGTGGGAGGTTTGAAAAGTTATCTTCTGTACACCAATTGTTAATGAGAACATTGGAAATGTTCATCAAGAGCATATTATATTATTCAAAATGTTATTTTTTCTAAATTTGAGAAAATGAGTGAATACCTCGCCTGTGTGCAATGACAATTCTGGCTCATTCAATGTGCCATGACAATTCTGGCTCATTCGAAGTGCAATGACAATTCTGGCTCATTCAGTGTGCCATGACATTTCTGACTCATTCAGTGTGCCATGACAATTCTGGCTCATCCAGTGTACCATGACAATTCTGGCTCATTCAGTGTGCCATGGCAATTCTGGCTCATTCAGTGTGCCATGACAATTCTGGCTCATTCAGTGTGCCATGGCAATTCTGGCTCATTCAGTGTGCCATGAAAATTCTTGCTCATTCGGTGTGCCATGACAATTCCGGCCCATTCAGTGTGCCATGACAATTCTTGCTGATTCAGTGTGCCGAAATCAAGAATTGTACATTTTGTACAAAAATAAGCCTGGTTTTGACCAGTTATGCTTTACATATGCAAGAGTATTCTGAGCCCTGGTCCTTGGGCACCCATATAAAGACATATTTGAATTGTTTTATTCCTACAGGAGTTTAAAACACTTAACACTTAATAAAACGTTTGCTGATCATATGAAATTCATTGCAAGAAATTATGCTACTTATTTGGGGCATTTCTGATGTTTCCACTCTAAAAGTAAATAAGCACACCCTCACAGGTGACAATTTTGAAATCCTCAAGTTTTTTGTTAATTTCAGATAAATGAACTAAATGACGCTCTCGTTAGATAATTAGTAAAATGTTTATTTTTAGTGGCTTAATTGAAAGTATTATTACCTCATGGTAATAAGAAATTAAGTCAACGCTATTTTTGTTTTACTATGCACCAACCAGTTAAACCAACATCACGGGGAAAGTTTCTTTAATCTAGGGATAAGTGTTTCAAAATATTATTCATTTTATGATTCTGTTGATTGGAGATTCGGGTGGGCAGGTGGGTGGTCACACTGTTTATTATCCCCTCAAGTGACGGCGGGAAGAAGTCGTGTTGGATCGTGCTCGGCAGATTTTCAAGTGCGTGTTTAAAACTACGGTAGTTTTAAAAAGTAATCTTTGAATTCGGGATTGTGTCGTATAAATTAAGTCGAAAATTCTAATCTTTAATAAGTTTTGTGCCTTAGAAGACCCTGGAAATTTGAAAATTGAACTCTTGAAAATTCAACGCACAAGCAGACAGACGTGTCAACTATAGAGATCAATGGTCAGTTATTTTATTTTATGTATCAAACATTTCGCATGACATTGCAGATTCATTGTTGTTGTCATTGTTTAAAAATTCACAAGTACCTTTAATAGACCAGAGGTAATTATATTAGTTCGCGTGACTGATTACCGGTAATGTTGTTTCGTAACCTTGACATTTTTTTTTTTTTTTCTATATATATTAAATCCCCCAACCTCCATAGTGTTTCTTTTTGAAAACTACTGGATCATTTCCTTTCTGATAAAAATAACCGAATGAGGTTAACCTCAATGTTCAGTTTTGAAAAAAATGGTTCTTATTTTTCAGAAAGATTCTCATCAGTCTAGCGAAAACAATTATGCATAAAATCCACGTTCAATTTGGATTGGTCGCTTGTTTTAGAATAAACAAAACCACAAAACACGATTGTTCTTAACCTCTAAAGATTAAGGTTGTAAGGATTGGGTTAATTTAGTACATGTTTCGCAGATTTCGATTATAAAACCAGTACTTGCTACGGGTTATCTTGCTGTCACAATTTTTTAACTCCCGCCCCAAATTTAGTAATTTCAGTGAGGCTATTTTCTAGATGGAGTTGACTTTGATGTCTAAATGGGTAATCATTTTTGAATGTGAAATTGCTACCTGCTGACATCTGGTTTTATAGCATGAATTTAGCAAGAAAGAGGCTATGAAAGTAGTTTGGTCATTTTGTTTTTATGCCAATAATGTTGGTTACTGCCGATTTTATTACGTCATACCGTTATTATGCATCATTAAGACAACAAGAAGGGGGTCAAAATGTCGCAATTGTTTCAAGTTTTAGGACATGCACCCGAAATATGAATTGGCTCCTCCCAAAAGTCCTTGTTTTCCCAAACAGGTGTGTATGGTCTGGCGACCATGCTATTGCATAATCACCTGTGGTTAATAATGTATATGTTGATTACTTGCACGCATGCGAAATTGTGACGTTGTAATCGTGAGTGCAAGATGTCATAGTTTTTCATTTAAATAGCCATAAATATAAAAATTATGAGTTCTGGAAATGGACTTGTGCACGTCAATCCAATACTTTTAGATCCATCATAAGTTGGTTATAGGCACTCCGGTTTTGCACTTTCAGTTTTAAACGCCATCGTCGAATATTGTAATGGACATGCGGAAGTGCATCGTTATTTTCCTGACTTCCTACACCAATTATTTTTCGCTGATAAACTTGCTTGAACATAATTATTTTAATGATAGGCAAATAATCAAGACAGCAAATTGAAAGCTGTCTAGACCGGCTATAACTATAAAATTTTTTCCTATGGAGTATTTTCCATACTTAATTTTTCGTGTCCTGTAAGAAATGCATGTTCTTACTTTAGTTAATTATTTATTAATTAAAATCATTTTATTGCTATGGCAACAATGGCCTGGGTGAAGCCGAATTGATTTTTTTAAGGTATAGCCAGGTATTATATTGATTTCCTATATGTGCCAATGAACGGCCATTTTTAAAATTCCAGCGCCACCTATGTATGATGCGTTTAGTGAGTTTAAACGTGCAATATTATCATTATTTAGTGTATCCAGTCCATAAGAAAATCTGGAAGATGGATTCCATGCAGAATCTCAATTTGGCGCCATTTTGTTTTCTACAAGACGTGGACATTTATTATCGTATTGCTACAAACATTGCAGGGCGTATGTTGGAAATGCTAAGTTCCATGGTTTATAGGCTCAGTGAGTGATGGATTATAATGATTTCAATGATTGCCATATTGGCATAAGTAAAATTACTATAACGAAGTGGTGTTGAATTGAAATTTTGCATGGAGTTCAATTGTAGATGACTTGTTTTTTTTAATTTTTTTTTTACGAAAGTGAATTACAGTTTTTAATATGTAGCGAGACTGCCTTTCATAAATACTAATAGCATGCCCAGGGCCTAGGAGTTTTGTCGTTTTCAAGGACAACAAAATATTAGGGAAGCACGGGGGCCGGATTTAGGGTAGCCATTATCTCATTACCTACTTTCCTCTAAAAGTGTTGCTTTTAAATCATTCTCATTATAAGCTTTTTTAAACTTTTGCTCAAACTTGTTTAGAGATTTTATATGAAAGTTCACTTTATTCTCTATTACATTCTGCAAACAAGTTACGATGAAATCTGCTAACAAAACAAATACTAGAGTTAAGTTCATGCTGTTTTTGTTATTCTAATTTTGAATAAATAGCTCAACAAATATTTGTTGATAATGGAAGACAAAGTTACCTCGAGCTGTGTTTAGTTGCAAATGGCTGACAATTTCAATGTCTTTAGCTAAAATCATTAATTGTTTGGGCATTAAATTCTGGTAATATGGTAACTCATAACCAGAGAGATCTTGAGTATACATTTGACAGACCACTCTCAAGTGACAAACAAATGACAATACTTGTCAAGTCCGCTAACAATTTGATGCACAGTTTAAAAACACAATTTCCCAATTTTCTTAAATTGAGACACTAAAATTCTAAAGCACGGTAACCGTGTAGTTTCTGTAGTAACACTAGTCTTAAATTACTGTCAGAGTGTCACTACTCAAATATCAGACATAAACCAAAGAAACTTCCGCTGCTTAGCAACTAACGATTTGATGCCCAGTTTAAAAACAATAATTCCCAATTTTCATAAATTGGGACACTTGAGTTTCAGAAGTGTAGCAACGCTGTAGTAGCGTCAGTCTGACTTTCTGACTGTCACTATTCGTGTAGTGCAGTGCTGACACGTCCCAGAAATGTTCAAAGTCAGAAATAAAAAATAAAAAAATGTCAGCAAATCTCCCAGCTTAAAATGACATGCCAGTAACCCAGTTTCGACTCGATGTATCCAAATTGTAAATTATTTGTATTAATATAATATATACGAAAATGTCTTACCTGAGGACGACCAATGCTTCTCTTGACTCTGGCACCGTCTCCATCGGTTTGCCACTCACTGGCCACGGCTTTTTCGACTGTTCGACTCATGACAACTGTGCTGAACAATGTTTGTTGAAGCAGAAATGTTAACGGATGGTTAAGACAAACTGCGTTACGCAGGTGAAACATGTAATGTACGTCCGTTCGGCTTGAGTTTTCCACTTGATCTGATGGTGGCAGCAGCAGCAGGGTCTATTTAATAGCGAGGACATACCCCCATTTTCTGGGAAATACCATGACTGTGCATGTTTTCATCCAATGCGAAACACCAGCGTTTCGTCATAAACAGAGAATGCCATAAATAAAAGTCGAAGGTAGGGGGAAAATAATGCACGCAATGCGTAAAAACTAAGGTCGAAGCTGGTGAAATCAATGGGTTGGATGTTTCCACCCCTTTCCAGAGATGTAATTGCACGCAATGGACGTGGCTGCTGACCTCTTTCATGCAGGATTCCTCCTGAAAGATCTGGAATGAGTTGAGGAACGACTTACTCAATAGATGGCGGGAGGGAAAAATGACGTCATACAAAGCGCGTTGGTTCGAATTCCCACGCGATGGGAATGGCATGACAATGCAGTTTTTAACTTCAAAAAGCCAATTTTGAAGTTGGAAACCGTCAAAAAGTATGTTTTCTTTGGGTTTTTTTTTGCAAATTTTCATTGAATTATAAGTTTTTTTTATAGAAGGGTCATTGAGTGGTTTCTAGTTGCCTTGAAAGTCTAACAAATTGGGCAGCTTGAGTTTGTGCAACTAGGGAAAGTTGGGAATCACAACCCTATTACTTTCAAAAGGTGAAATTTTAAAACACAATTTCAGCCAAACAAAAAGAGATTAAATAAAATTAAAAATTGTTTAAAATAGCTTGATCAATCAGCAATTGTATCACTTTTTCGTTTTTGACTTTGAAATGGTAGATTTTTTTAAAATTAATAAACAAGTTTGAAAAATGTCCGTGATAGGGTTGTGATTTACCTTAAACTTCGTGTTAAACACAAATTGATGCTGAATTTTTTTGTCCGTGTAGGGGAATTGTTGTTGATCGAAAAAATTCGATATAAGAACAACAAACAAACTTTTTTCTTACTTGCTAGGACAGTTTTTTGAACCGGTGTGCCTGCAATTTTCCCCACTCCTTGGTTTAGCCATGGACAGATCGAAAAAAATGATTTTAAGCTGTGCTTCTATGAAATATATACCTTCTTTATACCTATGTGATATTTACCCATTTTCATGAAAATTCTCTAAAAAATTCATGATTTTCTGATAAATTGTGTATCCGAATAAGGTTCTATAAATCAACGGCAATGTCCACTTTATGAAGCTGGAATGGGATAGGGTTATGACATCATTGTGCATGTTCTCTTGACTCTTACTATGTTATCCGTGAAAGTGCCATTTTATACATCAAAAACTTCAAAAACATTGTTTTATGAAGTAGCGAAACTTTTTATGTCACCGGTTTGATAGTCTTGGTACGTTGTATTCTATTGTTTTTCAAATGGTGTGACGCGTGAAATTTTAAGCCTAGTTAGTGTGCCTTAAGTTAAGAATGGTTTAAAAATACATGTACTGCTCTAGAAAAATCTTGAGAGAGGGTAGGGGGAAGGAGGCCTTGAAATCCGTGAATTTTACTAATGGAGCAACAACCAACAATGCATATACACCTGTGCGTACAACAACAAAACATTCATAGATGGACATTTGCAGTAAGTCGAACAAGATTCCGCAATTTAGTTAATTTTTTGCTATGACTCGAAATGGCGAAAAGTTAACGAAATAATTTTTAAAACTTGAATATATTTTGTAAATAATTTCATATCATAAGAATAATTTGGTTTCTATGCAGTGGAAGCAATATGAAAAATACATGACATTTTTTCTTCAAAACAGCTGTTAAATCTAGTGAAACATATAGATTATAATGTATAGATTCACGGTACATTGTTGGGTCAACTCAAGTCCACATTAGCAGACGTTCACATAAGATAAGGCCGTACATATGGGGGATAACATCTTGGGGATAGATCCCAGGTTCTAAGAAATTATACAAATTTCAACCCAAACCTGTAAAATATAAAATGGGAATTGCACTTTTTCCTTAAAGGTGCAATTTTTCTGTTTTAGAAATACAATAGTCCGCCCCAAGATTTTGGAACCCATCTTCCTTCCCCCTCCCAAATGTGATGGCATATACGGCCTTGGCATAGGACGTCTGGCTAAGTACGATCTTGCCTCCAATCTGTAGACAATCACCTTTGTGACATTACAAGTGGCGCCAAAAGGGACCCAACAAGTCAAACCTCAACAAGCTGAGCCAACCACAGAGTTTGCGACCACCTTAACATTGTTAAATTCACAAAATTAACATTAATAAATCCAATAAATATCGATGACCGACCCCTTACAAGGATCTGTGAATCCTTCTTAAGGTTGAATACGCTGAATGCTTGAACAATAAAAATGACTTAAGGAAATTACAACCCTATCACTTTCAATGGGTGAAATTTTTAAACACAATTTCAGCCAAACAAAAAGAGATTGATAAATCAACAATGGTATCACTTTTTCGTTTTTCACTTTGAAATGGTAGATTTTTTTAAAATTAATAAACAATTTTGAAAAATGTCCGTTAATTTGCCCACGCTGCCAGCAGGTGGCAGCACGAGAATTCAAATCTCTTTGTTTGGCTGTAATTGTGTTTTAAAATTTCACCCATTGAAAGTGATAGGGTTGTGATATCCCCCTTAAATTTTGCACGTTTTATAGAAATTCATTTCCGACATTAATTAATATTGATGATTCGGTGAATTAAGGAAATTATACATTTTTAGATCTATGCTTGCAGTAAACATTAAGTGTATAGTGTATGTATATAAAAAAAACCACAGCGCAATTAATGAAAACCATAATTCCAATATTCGAAAAACAAGTTTTTTTAATTAGATTATTTTGGAAGGAAAAAAGGACAGACAATTATAGCCTAGGGGAATCCAGACAAAGAACGATTTACACTTTAATTAACCGTGTTAACTGTGTTTGCTACATTTAGACCTTATCGTATCTAAAATTGAAGTAGTACTGTTCAAATATTATACGAAATATGGCGATTATTCAACGTAAAAATTTGCTCCATTTTTATTTTTGTGTTTGCTCTATAATATCTCGTTCGTTTACCCGGATATAGTGATGTTGAAGTATGTCATCATGATCACCGGTTTATATATAATATGTAATTTGACGAAGTTTGGTTTTTGTTGTGATTAGACATCTAAATCAATAAAGTCGGAAAATATACTTGAATTTTTAACACCTATGAAAAATCTGGAATCATGCTTGAAACTAGTGTTAAACTCAACTTTGATATTGCGAACAAACAAATAACAACTATTTTTTCAAACTCTCTAGCAAACTTTTCAGACTTTGGAAAAAATATGACATTTGGTAGTGAAAGTAAGAGGGATCCTTGTAAAATGTAAAGGGATGATCCATGAAATCCTTGAAATATGCTTAAAATGTGTCTATCAAATTTACTAGACACCATGTGTTAGTGCCTGATTTTACGTAACCATTCAAGAAAAAGGTTTATAAGATCATTATCTTCAATGATTATAAATTGATTTTATCAAAATTAAGGAAGCACGATTATGGTTCAATACCTCTATACTCCACGAACTGAAACTTCCAAAAGGTACAAATTTTGTGGTTGAAGAAACCTCAAAATCATTGAAAATCAAAGATGAAATGTGAGAACATACTTTTTGTATACAACATTTTAAAACGCATAGTCAAGGTCATAGTTGTTATTTTTAGTAATAATTTATTATATATATATATATACAAGTACGTACTTAATATGAAATTTGTCCAAATTACACATTGTTTGGTATAATAATCCATGCACTTTTCGATACATTTCATTAACTAATTAACAATAAGGGTATGCGGCTACCATGCTTCGCAGAAAAGCTGCACCCTTTAAATAAATGATGCTTGATTTTTAACAATCTCATCAAGCAAAGGCCTATTTCTCGACGCTTTGTTGAATAGCAGCGTTCATTCTGGATACTGGAAGTGGAAATGACACATGATTTTATGATCAGTTTGAGGTGGAATTATTAGTGTTGCATAATTCGTTGTCGTCCACACAACAAGACATTTACTTTAGAAATGTTAAAAGTCGTCGAATGTCAAATTTAAAATATTCCATTCATGAAGTTATAACGAAAGAAAAAGTAAAAATAATACAAAAATTTATTGTTCTTCCGATGTCTAACTGAACTAGTCAGTTTTATTTTATCAGCCAGCAAAACATAAGACAAAATTCAATATGCATAAAAACATGGGTTTCATATTTCAATATGTTAACGGGAAAACATTGGGCATGTTATTTTAATGGGATACATAAACCAAAACATTAAGTGTTTTTGGAGTCAATAGAAAAATTCAAGTTAAATTCGGTTTGATCTATCCCCCGTTGTTGTTCATTATCCAAAAATAGAGAAATATTTGGACTGGGTGTCCAAAATGAATACCAATATTATTTCAATGGTTGCCTGCACCTAACCACACCGACCAGATTTGTAAAAAAATTGACTTATTTATGCTTAAAACACTTGCATGGCCATTAGCCTTATTTCGGTTCAGCGCCCCCTGATGGTGTATGGGGCTTTACTAGAGGTGGGTAATTTTTTAATGGTCATATCCGTGACGACTTAAAAGTGAAATTTTAAATGTCATGCACAATTTAAGATTTTTTTTTTTTTTTTTTTTTTTTTATTTTAAAATTCTTTGAATTTATTACATATTTATATTTGAACTCAGCCACGAATTCAACATAAAAATTAGGATCTGTATTTTGGCTCTTTCAATTCCATTGAAGAGAACGTCGTTTCTCGAATTCATATTGATCCAAAACAAAGCAAAAAAATTCAGGATTACAAAGTGGATCAATATGTCAAGGAAGTAAAAATGAGGAATAGGATAGAATAATCTATACATTTCCAACATGGCTCTACGTGCTTTTATTTCAAACGCTGCCATGTTAGAAATGCAGTGTTTAAACGCTAAAATTCCACTATAGGGTGTGATGACCGGAATAAGGCATTTAAAAACAAAACAAGTTGATTATGGGCGAAAAACGGTTGATTTTAACGCACAACAACTGATCAACAATATGTTTTTAGATTTTGTGATATCCAAACACGCATAGCTGCTCTTGAAGATTGTTTAACTTTGTCGAACAGATTTTTACTTTGTATAGGAATTTATTTTTAAACAAATGTTTTATAAAAATGACATTGGCTCTGCTAGATGTCAACAGATGACCAAATAGGAATCAACGCGATTTTATAATATGGCTCCTGGTACCCTTTGGCTTGTAAATACACAAACTTGGACTAATCTGCGCTAAACAAACACGACCATTAGAATTTTTTGATGCTTTTCTTACCTAAATCTTCTCAAAATATCGTAAATAAATATGACTTGTTAATTGCATTCACGATCGTTATGCCTTGTTTAATTAAGTTAAATTTGTAAGCAAGGCGCACTTGAGAGTTCATTGGCTAATTTTGGAGCCACTTGTAGGGCGCGTAAACCATATGCACATTTATTGGTCCATTCCGCATGTGCAATTCTAACATTTTGAATTTTAATATGCAATATTATGGCGCTTTTGCTAAAGCGTTAAAGTTTGGGATCAACATATATTCCAGTAGCCAAAGTTTAGCCAAATTAATTTGAATTGGCGCCTGTTAAGCCTGTTGCCCACCTGGCGAAAATCACTCACAACTCACAAAATTGCGTGCCAATTCCCACTTGACGCACCTC
>JAQGBW010002887.1:0-18104 GCA_034698625.1 Julus scanicus
TACTTTTAGACTTGGTTTAAGGTACGTTTATTTATCTCAAATTGAAGTACTTTCAGTGCTCATGTAACCGCAGTATACAAGGTTAAAAACGAAGCCTAGCCGGTGGTTATCTTAAAGCGTCTTAAAGCTGGATCTCCACCAAGAGTATCATTAAGCAGACTCTCGGTTTGTTGAAACAAATTTGTAAAAATGTTTGCATACGAGTTTTGTTTCAGAAAACTTATGATGCATTTTCTAGTCTAGAATCGAAAGTCTAGACTCCTTTTCACGATTACTTGGGTAGCGGTCTAGATCAAAGGGAAAAAATAAGTCAGCCATCCGCTCAATTGAGACCTGATCTGACAGTGTGCAGACGAACTGAAATTCAACGATACAGCAGATTGCAAAGAAACAACGCTAAAATTTTTAAATATCAATATGTAAATGTAGATACGTAAGTCTTTAGAAATGTGGATATGCAGATCGTCTGCAATGCGCGGATCTATAAAATTGTGCAGACGGTAGCGAACCTGCCTTGGTAGGAGCGCCATAAACACAAGACATTGATTCCGTTATTTTTAATCCTTTGGTGTAGACACTTCGGCTTCATTATCATTCTCGTGACTTTAAGGTTTTCGGTTTGTGTTTTTTGTTTGTGTATTTTGGATTTCAGATTCAGTTTGCATGAAACTATAGCGGAGATGCGACTTTACAAACTTTTGCAACTGAATCGATCAAGCCATAAATGTCCACATGTGTTTCCCATTTTTGGTCAAACCATGAAGAATTCAGTCAAAGTACATGTTTACATATGTCATTTATGTCTTTTCCATCTGGGAATGCAAAATGGTTAATCGCTCATTGTATCAACACTAGTTTTGTGAAAGAGACCTTTTCTAGTGACATTTAAAAGCAAATATAAGGTACTTTGGTACTTAGGTATTATCCTAGACTACCTTAACCGACTGCTCCCATCCTAACCTAACCTAACCTAACCTAACCTAATGCAAGGTTAGGTTAGGTTAGGATGGGAGCAGTCAGTGGAGGTATTCTAGGATAATACATAAGTACCGCTACTTTAAATGCCATTCTAGCATTTCAAAGTCATTTTAAATTACAATACATGTATTTTTCTGCAGTATATATATAAAATAAAATTAATTCAGTCATATCTAATTAGAGAAAAATGATTATTGCCAACATGTTGTGTACATGTAACAAATTCAGACTTTCGATACAGCATATTCGTGTATATGCGTATATTGACTTTGCTCCTTCTCTCTTCTAATTTATTATAAACTAACAAATCAAACTAATTGCCAGGTGGGCTAAATGATTATTTATAGCACATGTATGTGTGACAATGTGTCGTATATTAAGGGGAATTACAACCCTATCACTTGCAATGGGAAAATTTGCAACAACACTGACAGTCAAACAATAAAAGATTAAATAAAAATAAAAATTGCTTAAAATAGCTTTATAAATCAGCAAGGTCATGTTCGTGTCATTTTTTACTTTAAAATAGTAGATTTTTTAAATTAAATTATTATTTAAATTTTTGCACTCACAACTTGCCTATCCCATGCTGCCACCTGCTGGCAGCGTGTGCAAAATAATGGACATTTTTCAAACTTTATATTAATTTTAAAAATATACCATTTTAAAGTGAAAAGCAACAATATGAGGCCCTTGCTGATCAATCAAGCCAACCCAAACAATTCTCACACCCACCCAAACCTCATTTATTCAACTGTGAGTATCTACGCAAGTCTGACCCATTGAAAAGGATAGGGTTGTGTTCCCTCTTAAGGTATAGGTTAATCGGGTTGCGTCAAAACGTTTGTTATCTGGATACGTCAAACAGATACGTCCAAGATTCCCTGGTGAAAAAAACAATAGAGATTCCTATTGTTATTTGGAACGTTGTTTTCTATTGGTATCAATAGAAAATTTCTATTGGTTTTATTGGTTTCAATTGTTTTGTATGGTTTTCTATTTTCCAGTCAATACAGCTAAACCATAGAAGTCAATAGAGGCCGATAGAGGTCAATACAGGAACCATAGAAAACAATTAAAATCAATATAGTGTCTATAAATAACAATTCCTATTTCTATTGTTTTCTAAACCAGGGTTACGAGGCTTTACAATAGCTAAGTCATAATCGTTAGCGCAGCAGCAGCTCGATAAAGTTTAGAATAAGCTAATATTTACCATATATGGTCTTGATTTTTTCTACAATCGAAAAACACTTGCCCTATAGCAAGACATGTGTAACGAAGAGAAACGATTGCACTTTGTTAGGTCTCGAACGCATATTTTTGTAGCTTATTATATGGAAATTGACATGTGTTAAAAGAGGATCTACAATCCACGTACATTGGATTGACAGGCACATTGGTGCATCAGTTAACTATACATGCAGTATTTTATCTCTTGAAGGAAATGCATGGAGTATGTGAATGTGTCCTGGAATGCGACAATGGAAAGTTATTGATTTTATCTGCACGGATGGTGTACATCATCCTTGGATAAGATTCGCAACGATTCCTGCAATGCGTGCACTATTAGTTACATTAGTCAGAAGATGGCACCCAACACAAGAACAAGCTACGAGAGAAAGCAATCATAACTGCAAAAAAGTACTGAGTACCCAGCTTTTATGAAAGCATAGGATTGACTACTTTCAGGAATACTAAGAGCGTCTTCATTAGGGGAGACTGTGGAGCATTGAGACACTTTTTAAAAAAACATTTTTTTTTGCGCAGTCATTAATTGTCCTATTGATCTAAAATTGTAAGGATATGCGGTTTAATCTTAAGTGGTGTGTATGAAAATTGCATCATGCGAATTCTATCAAATCTTCTGTAAAATTTTAATGCTTGGAAAATTGTTGTAGAATGTACCATTTTACCCCAATCATGGAGTAAAATGAGACACTTTGTGAATTAAACAAAATTATGCAAAAAATTATAAAAACTTGTATTTATCATTGTCAGACTGACAAACGTAAAGACTTTCAACTGAAATATTATGAAATGAAATGATTATACTTAAAAAAAGTTACTTCACTGCTATTTTGATCTTTCGCATGTTAAAATCGTTCAATTTACATTTTTCTTTGGACTCATTTTTATTCATTTAACTATGTTAGGCATATATAATAATATAATTAACAAATCTGACAACAGGGACAAAAATGCCAATTCGAAATGTGTTAAGTAAATATGGCTAACTTTGGCTCAATTCAGTCGCCCCAGTTTACCCCACAAGGAGCTTGCCAATAGAATTTAACTTAATAGCATCAAAGTAAATTATATTTTACTAAAACGATGTGTTTTTATTTATTTGGCAATATTGAGGATGATTTCTAAAAAAACAACATTCATTTCACGAAACAAAAACCAAGCTATCAAAGTAAAATTCCATAAAATTATTACGCTATATCTGTTTGCTACACAGGTTGTTATATATAGTAGTAAGTAAAGGCATTTTAGATAAAATATCTTAACTCAGTATCTACACCTGAACTTTTTTAAAATGTCAATATCTCACCTTACCCCATGTCTCAATGCTCCCCAGACTCTCCTATACACCGTTATTATAAAAGTTTAAAAAAATGCTGCACATTATTTGCTGGAATTTTTTAAAATAAATTTTACAGAAATTAGAGGAAATTATCTATGCGAAAAAAAAGATGCCATTATCAAGGAGCATCCAATTCTGCCAAATGTCACTACTACAGTAATGTGTTTGATGTTATGAGAATTTGAAGTTGCGTCAAAGTATATTTAATTAAAGAGTTTGACTTACTAACCGACAGCAATAACAAATAAATAAACAAACTGTGCTCTATACAAATTTAGGGCACAGATTAAAAGCAATCACTGAAAGCATATGTGTTATGTGAGATTGCCAATAACAAGGGATGAACTCATTCCAATGTTGCCAAATGTCAATAATTTTCAGTTGCATCAAGTTTTATACAGGGTGTTTCAGCACTATGTTGCCAAACGTTGTGGGCATGTACAATGGATTTATACAAGCCATTTATGTGAATGTACCCATAGGCGGAAATGCCACGTTAGGGTGCTGTAAGGCTGTACTAGCCATTCTCACGATGGCCATTGCATGCCGCATACCGTGTTCATGTTTCATTTCAGACTGACAGCATGGATCGATATACCTTTGCTGAGCTTGCAGATGTGCATCTTGTGTACGAATAAGCATGTGGAAATGTGAGGCAAGCTGCAAGAATGTACCAGGAGAGGTTTTCTGCACGGAGACACCCATGTCGTGCCACGTTGCAATTGACCGTCGCCTGCGAGAACGTGGAACGCTTCAGATCAGGAGAGCTGATGGTGGTTCGAGAAGTGCACGAACCCCATGCGTTCGAGGAAGATGTTCTGGAACGGGTGGCCAACCATCAGTCAACCAGTACACGTGCCATTGCACATACAATGGGTGCCAACCACTCAACAGTCAACCGTCACTTTGAACAGCTGTTATGAATATCTGTGCTCTTGTTTCAATAAAAAGAATAAACATCAGAAATGGCTTGTACTTGCTTATCACCCAATCACAAATCAACACACATCAGCCCAAAATGAGACTGCATTGATCTTTGGTGGCCTCCAGCACCCTAACCAGGCAATTCCGCCTATGGGTACATTAACATAAATGGCTTGTATGGACCCATTCTACATGCCTACTACGTTTGGAAGCATAGCGCTGAAACACCCTGTATAATTAAAGACAGTTATACGATTGTCGATTACAGTTTGAATTAATCACCAAACGCATAATTAAATAAATAAATAAATCGTGTTATTAAATTTTGGACAGCATTGAAAGCAATCACTGCAAGCATGTATGTCATGCACACTTGTTAATATCAAGGGGCACTTTACTATAAAAATCCCAATTTTTTGAAAAAACAGAACAATACCCTATCTACCAATCAAAACTATTTTAGTTGCAGAGGAGTAGATCATCTTGCTAATATTTGCAACAGCAACAAAATTGAGGACTAAGGTCTCTGAAAAGCAAAAAAAGAGATGCTTTTCAGATATCATTGACCCACAATATCCGATATGGTGGCTCCCTCTCCATCGACCTTGTGCCTCATATTCTCATTTCCAAACATTTCTTTGACAAGACCGCAAAAAAAAACATGAATTAATGCCCATCGATCGGTGGCTACCCTCGCCGACAACAGTTGGCTATTATTCAGGTCTTCTTTAAGTAGTCCCCAATTTCGTTCAAAAAGTATCCCGGGGTTGTTCGGTTGCCCTTCACAAATCCTCACTCAACGACTATTTCCAATGACAACGGTCCACGCCCTCTTCTTCAAACGATACTCACGTGGCTCCAAGCTTCCAGGATGGTATATTGAAGAGTATGTTCAAGAGTGGATTTATTAAATAAACAGCAGGGAGTCTCATCTCCTCTGTCAATGTCTTATTTTTGGAAACAATTTCGATAAAATCAAATCCCCTCTTTCTCAGGTACACAAGAGTTGCAATGCTACAAACAATGACAACAACAATGGATTAGTGGCTTATATCGATATGTTTGCAAAGATACTCTGGTCATGCCTCTCGCAGCTGCAATGCTTACTTTTGTAAAGTATTGTAGAATGCATTGTTCTTTACTGAAGAGTTATGAAATCCAGGCATATACTTTTGTAATATTAAGTTTGGAATAACAAAAAAGTGATGATAGAATTGTAGATGGTTGTAAATAGTGTTAATGCAGCATTGATTGCCTAGGAATTGCAAACACGAAAACCATGGAGAAACACGAAACTTGTATATTTTATATTTTTCGATATTTTAAATTTTGAAGAATTGATAAAATGTGACATTACGTGACTATAACTTGTTAACGTCTACGACCTTGCAAAAGATATATTTAGCATAGCTATTAACACCAGGAAACGTGGTGCCAACCCTGGCACACCTCAATCTGCGTAAATTCCATTAGCTATAATTTCGGTTAAGCACCCCCTAGTGGCGTATGAGCCGTTAGCAAGGCGTTTCCAGCATGACTAAAGAAATCGATATTTGTCTAGCTTTTCAGGAAGAATAGCCTCTTCTGTAGTAATTTGTAAAACACTATTCTAAAGTCTCATACGCCACCAGGGGATGCTGATTCGAAATAAAAATAATTTAAACAATTACCAAGCCATATTGATGGAAATACGCCCCAAAAATCAAATAAGACAGCATTAAAGGCATATTCATAAATTCTAGAAATTAAGTCATGGATTTAAACGGTTTACCTCTTGAAAAATATGTAAAGTTGATAGTAGGTTTTTATTAATTTTTTAGATTAATAATTTGTACTTAGTGCTAAAATGTTTGCAGCAGTTGCCATCCAATAAAAATCTTATATTAAATCATTTCATTATGTTTCACACTATAACTAAACATGTATTCTAGTCAATATAATGAAGTCAATGCATAAAAAATCTTGGCATTGTGATTATTACCTAATTATAAACATTTCTATTTGCATACATCTTTTCGGAGATGAGATTTCTGCTAAACAACTAAAATAGATAGAACTGTATTTTACGAAAGCATCATGTCATTTTTCATTCTTTGTTTTTCCACTGTCATCCAGTTATTAAAAAAGCTAACCTAGACCTATAGTGTTTACATTTGAGAAACCTTTTAAGATATTTTGAGAATCATTGTGACGAGTACTAGATCATCATTCAAAAAAACGCAAGGTTAATTTCAAGCCTAATTGCTCTGGAATGGCAATTAAGAACGATGTTTGTTTGGAATTTTTAAGTCCCAAAATAGATTTCTGCACGTCAACAATGTATATAATTTCATACAAAAAAGGAGACTGGTCATAATACCGAAAACATTCCTAGCATAAAAAAGCGTTTCTCGGAAAATGCATTCCTCGTATACAATTATGCGTGCAATAACTTATCTTTTGTTAAATTAAATTTGCCAATTACAAAGCAAATTGCTGGTAAGATGATAGTGTTTCACGCCTACGTAAAAATTACAGCAAGGTTTTTAAGAAGTGCGTATGCTTAAACTCTTAAAGAACGTCTACACACTTCCGACACAAATGAAATATGCAAAAGTACTCTTGAAATTATGTTATAAAATCTCAGCGAGAACAGTGCTTTAAATGTTTTTTCACATAAGTTTTTCCTGTATTTTTCAGTATTTTCCGTGTACAGTACAAATTGTATATAACAACAGGCTATAAGGAACAACTGGTTGTAACGTACAAAATTTCCGGCCCGTGAAATGTCATAGGGGATATACACAGGGACCCAGTAATAATGTACAAATTGGTTATAAGGGACATATTCCATGATTTTTAAACTATACTACTATTGGTCATAGTGAACAGGATGTGAGTGTTTACACAGTTGGCACATTAATTCTATGAATGAGTTCCCCTCTTTTCAAAATCTGCTGTCTTGGAAAACATACACTTGACTCATTTTGGTGTTGCTAACGATTAATGATGTCTCGTCAGTCATTTTCCATTGAGATAAAATTTGGAATAATTTCTCGAATTGAATCAGGAGATATGTATTTACATCACATTTTTCTCCTATTTTTAGGTGTTTTGTATATGTAATATGTACAATAATATGTAAAACTACATACATATTTAAGTGTTTGAATTTTGAATTTACGTGTGATGTTCAGATATAATGAACTGTTCGATCGCTATAAGAAATATATTGGTTACATAATGAACAAAATTTGATGGTCCCCTGCGATTTATACTGTATAATAATTTATGCTAAAACGCTTTTAATATTAATTTTAAAGTTGGCATTTTATAATTTATTAATATAATACATTTACGAAAACCATGGTAAAAAAAAAATTAAAATAGCACTTATAGAATACATGCAACTATGACACCGTCTAGTACAATATTTCTGATAATTCATTCACAACCGCAAACTTCCTAAACATTTCGATTTCCTCCTTTCAAATCCTTTGCTAATTTTCCCTCGACTTGATTATTTCCTTCAATTGTTCTTTCATGCCATTATCCTATTCAGAAGCGCCAAACATTGGCCATTCGCTGAATATCTAATTCGCCATTAGATGTAATGCCTTGGAAAATATTTGTGGTTTATACTTCATTTGCCAGTGCACAAAGAAGTGAAAAATTTGTTGTCAAATGCATTCATAGATAGTGACTACGTCTTTGAATTTTTCACGTTGCAGAGTTGCAGTGTCCCAGATTTGCTTTCTCAACATGCACAAAGCATATTTACAGGGATACTTAACTGGGACAACCTAAAATTAAGTATTTATCGATTATAACACATATGCTTATTGTGTAATAATATCAACTTATAAGCTACATAATAGATTTGTGCTAAAAATGAAAGCAACCTAAAATAAGATGACCACGAAGTAGGACAAACTAATAAATCTATTACGTCTGTATTTTAATACAGTATTAAACAAATTTCATCGTAGTTATTCCAGGTGGAAAAACCACAAAAGCCATAATTGGATTATTCTATATGTGGTTACACTAAAAATTTAACATCTGGAAATACATGGTCATGTACTGTATGTTCCCGCATGGCTTAAGGGGGATTACAACCCTGTTATTTTCAATGGGTAAATTTGCAAAGACAATCACAGTCAAACCAACAACAGATTAAATAAAAATAAAAATTGTTTAAAATAACTTAATAAATCAGCAAGGGGCTTCGCTTGTCATTTTTTATTTTAAAATAGTAGATTTTTAAATTAAATTATTATTTGAATGTTTGCACTACCTCAAGTTGCAACGTGCTGACAGTGTGTGCAAAATAACGAACATTTTTCAAACTTTCATATTAATTTTTAAAAAATCTACTATTTTATAGTGAAAAACGACAAGCAGATGCCCTTGCTGATCCATCAAGCCACCAAAAACAATTCTCACCCCCACCCAAACCTCCCTCATTCAACTGTGAGTATCTTCGCAAACCCGACCCATTGAAAAGAATAGGGTTGTGATCCCTCTTAAACTATAAAGTGTACTGGCTTATGTAAAATCATTTATAAAACTATGGAATATAGCAATTGCCCAAATATGGCAACACACTTAAATTAAGAATCCTCTTCAAACAAAAATGAATTAAGTAAGTCGGTAGCTTTTTGGTTCTCATTATAACTAATCAGTGATTATATTAGCCAGTATCCAAAATTCAAATTCCATATTAGTACTAAAATTCGATTTTCAAAGCAGTGAATTTTTTATGGCTTAGCAATAGCATTACCGGAAATGACAATATCTATATCCAATATATGGCGTACTAATCACAAATACATAAACTTATTCAGCAGTGTGTTTGCGTGCTTGATTATGCTACAACTCTATATGTTAAGCATTTTATGGATAATTAAGCCGGTGAAATAACGACACGATTGTCAACCAAGATACTACCGGATTAGTAATTAACCTAAATAAATCCGCGTAATATACACAGATAAACAGCTGATAAACAGTGTTGCTGTAATGCAGATGAGATGAAGTCTATTAACAATCTCAGAGAACAACTATTCATTTCAGTAAATATTTTCACTTCATGCAGCTTACTTTCATTTCTGTACAAATGCCAGAAATAAAATTACTTCACAAGCATGCTTTCAGTTATTAAACTTATACTACGTAATTGATATAGTAAAAAAACACACAAACGTAAGAAAAATTCACTTACAAGTATTAAGTGATTTCCAGCATAGTATATGTATAATATGATGTCTACATAGATTACATTTTTCCAAAAATACAAATCTCAAAATGTGCAGATTGTAAGATGTACTAAATTAATTAAACAAGGATGAAAAAATGATGCAGTAATTCAGAAATTGCACATACATATACATATATAATCATACAGGCATTTTTTCCCATGAATAATTATATGTGGGTACGTATAATTACTAAGTAATGCAGAAACCTGCAGTGCTTCTTGATATTACGAGACGTACAGTAATTTGGTAAACTAAATTAGTCTGATAAAGTAATTTTAAAAACGAGTAATATTTGCATGGACACACCTCACGCGAGATCACGTGTTATCCGTGTGAATTTTTGACTTGGGAATCTAACTTGTGAATTACTCTAACTAGGTAATTCTAAATTTCTAGGTCAACTTTAATTACATTTTACTAAGCCACAATATTTATGTGGAAAGCAATCCATTTTGTTGGTATTCATTTGGTATTGTCTTATAAGGGACGCATAACCAACGCAGTTAGGAATCCAAAACATGCATTGTGAGGTCATTCGAATATAAATCAAATTTTTCCATAACTTCCTTAACATAGCAACACAGTATTTTCAATCCGCAGGTGAATATACATGATGATGATGATGATGATGATGATGGTGATGATGATGATGATGATGGTGATGGTGATGATGATAGTTAAATGCGCTTTACGAAATTCGTTTCTATTCATGCTTTAGCCAATTAGCAGCAGGGTATGAAAGCCGATCAATAGAATTAAATAAAGTTAAGACTCGATAATGCTATTATTTCGCTTCTTTAAGTAATGAAAACATATTATAGCCCTCACAGGGCTTTGCCCCGATCGTAGGCCAGATTTTTAGATGAAAGGGTTATTAGAAAGAATATACCATGGCTACAATGACAGTGATGGAAATAATGGCGAATATAACCTTCGGCAAACTAAGCCTTTGCATTAATCTAGTCTACATCTTAAAGGTATATGGGTGGAAAAATTATATAAGGTATATATATATACATACGTCTAACCAATTTATTACCGCTATATATTATCGCCCTTGCATGGAAAAAAGAAAACATGGACTTAGATTATTGGATTATACAGAAATTGTAAGTGTATATTTTTGGTCCTTATTTGAAGAAATACCCCTAGGGGGAAAAAACCAAATATGGGCAATATGGCTAATTCCTAAATATGACTAGACCACAATTTGAATACATATGGCCAGATACGGCCATACTCTCCCAAATATCTCTATGTATGGCCATATACTCGTCCATACGTAAATATACGGTGATACTGAATATATACATATACACATAAAATATGGCTAACTATGTTTCTTGATCATTATTTTGTTGCATTTCAAGTTGCTAATTTAGGCACATATTGCTAATAATTTGTGACATATGGTTCATTTATGGCGACATATGGCCCATCAAGGGCCAAATATCAAATCATTCTATGGTTCCTGTATTGTCCTGTCAATTGATCCTATATGCTTTAGTCAATACAGCTAAACCATAGGTCAAAAGAAGTCAATACAGGAACCATAGAAAACAGTTGAAAATAGTTACAAATAACAATAGAAACCAATATAAATCTCTATTGTGTTTTTTCACCAGGGTGAAGTTTATAAACCTAGATGTCAAAAACATTGAACTCTCAGGACAAATATATGCGGTATCAAGAGCCATTAGAGGATCTCGAGAATAATCTGGTTGCAAGCAGAAAATATAATAAGTTTGTTATGAACAAACAATGTCTCAGTAACCTAAAACTAAAGCGGATTTGAAGGTCAATAATCATCCGCTTTCATGAATAACTGTAAGATACAGCTTTATAAAGACCAACAAACGTAGATAGGAATCGTGTTTTCGTACTGTATAACTTGAAAATAGATTAATCGACAACCAAAAATAAACGGAAAATTTATGATCATTCAAAGAAACCAGCAATCCAAAATAGGAGAATGTTTTCCCCAGTTGCTTACCATATTATGTTCGTCGTCAATATGCAAACTTTAAAAAAGCAACAACTGATTTAGTAAACAGTTGAGGTTATCCAACTTATGAAAAATTAAACTTGTAAAACCCCGCTGTAGATAAATTGAGAGTTTGTACAGTCAATTTAATTGAAATATATCATTTTGTACATTTATTAAAATGCATTTTTTTAAACTTGGTTTTAGTCAAAGATTATAAATTAAATCATCATTGGATATTTTCACGCGTGTGTATCATCCTATACAACAAGTTATCACACTGAAATATTGCAAAACTCTACAAAGCATGTTTTTAATAATATTTATAAAGTTGCTGAAGAGAAATTCAGAATACTGAAATCCTAAGATGATTTTGGTGCCAATTGATTTTAAAATTTGAATTTTTTTAAAATCAACCTTTGACAAATATATTTTCTATACTACTGAACTTCACCAACAGTTATTAAATCGATTTGACAAGTTACTATAAACAGTACAACACATTATGGAGCAATAGGGAGCCATGTTTAAAATTGAATGTCTCATTTAGGGTTATTATATTTGTTTGGACCCTTACATTAAAACAGATACACTTTCTTTTACAAAGATATCGTTCTACATTCTCTTATAAATCACACAAAATTTCATGACTTTGGCATACTTCACGAGATTTTACAGAGCATCGAAAATTCCCTTTTTATCTCCCAAAGTCTTACTGAGACAAAGTGTTGTTATTATATCTGTTTTTGTCCCATGTTTTCAAACAGATACTATCATTTTTTACAGGTATTTCATTCTATATTCTCATATAGTTCACATAACATTTCATTATTTTCAGACTTACAGCATGGGAAATACTTTAAACTGTATACACTTTTAGACTGCCCAAGTCATGCCCAAGTCATGTAGGGATTTTTAATATGGAAGCTATAAACTGAGCTAAGACCTCTCTAGAGATGATGACGTAAATAGCATTCCAACTGATGTAAACTTGTGAAATTTGTTGTGGAAAACCAATATCTCTTACATCTTGAAAATCTATCATACTTCCACAGGAAACACTTAGAGGTGGTGGTCATTTCTCATCAAGATAGAGCACCCTTCGAAAAATCCATCCATTATACACTTCAGGCTGAAAAAAACAAATCAATGGTTTCATCCCACCCCGCACTTATTTTATCTAGTAAATAACCTTGTCAGACATTCCTCATTTTATGATGTAATTTGGCGTGTATCTGCAATGTACTTGAATGTAGCTAAGGTTAAGGTTAAACTGAAATGTGGTTGAACTTTCCATCATCAAGTTCCTCTTTTACGTCATTAGTGTTGTTAGTTGTTCCATGGACTTATGAAGGATTTTTAAAATAATACAAAGACGTGCATCGTGGTGACATCATAAAGTGTTCTGAAAATCTATTTTTCCAAAAAAAAAAAAAAAAAAGTATATTGACTATAGTTTCGCCTGTGATGTTGTAGGTTTGATTTATTTTGAGGTGGAAAAGTGTTGAGGTGTCTGAGGAGGTTGGGGGAGATTATTCCTGTTGTTCCCCCACAATTTAGGGCTTCTTTAAAGAGCATCGAAATGTGGGGGAGTTTGCAGGAATGTTAGTAAAGAGGGTAGGTTTGGGATGTAAGGAGAGAACAATATATAAATATCATAATTGTATAATGCATAAAGTTTCGAAAACTACAACAAGTATTAAGCTTGTAAAAACATACCAAGTTGTAAAGCAACATTTGAGACAAAAAGGAATATCGACCCGTCTTAAGTAGCTAGAAATCCCGATATTATATAATTCCCAAGAAATCTTGACTTTTTTTTCTGTTTAAAAAAGCTTTTTATTTGTCAAAATGAAGATTTTAACTACCTGATACGCAAATATTTTATTTCCAGCGCAAATTACAAATTAATAATGTTTACTAGTATGAGATTTCATATTAACTTCTTAGACATAAAAGCCTTCTAATACAAAAAACACTTATTTAAAAATCATGTAACATCATTTGTAATCCAATAACCATAATTCTGTCTGTTTCCAAAGTCAACAGTAGGTGTTTTTATAAGCCTACATTTATTGATATTGTATGAATGAACGAAAAATGACGCGATTGTAGAAATTGTCTGTTGATTCGTAAAATAGCTCCAATTACATCCTCTTAAATTCATATTTTTTTTAATAAAAAGTATAAAAAGCTCAGCTGCTTTTTAGAGGATCGTGCTGGGTTTTATGAAAGCCAAAACAAACATGGCAATCAATAGAATCAATTGACTGCACTTTAATAGTTAGTTTCAAGGGAAAAGATTACTGCCCATCAAAACTTTATGGAGTTGTCAAGCCCTGACACAATTCATATCTAATATATATTTCATTGCAACGAGGAAGCCATGATATGCGACATATAAAATAAAGAGCCTAAAGGAAATCGAATATTAGGAACAGTTTATAAAATGCCAATATCCTTAGAAAAACCCAAACGAATGTATATTCAAAAGCTGTCATCTGGATACTGTCCTAATTTTAGAATTATTTATAAAAGTGTGGAAACGCATAAAACATACACCAAAATTAATCAAATATGCATTTCGTGTATGGAAAAAATGGATGAAATATGTATTTCTTATGTACGAAATACCATACATGGGCATGAATGTATAATGCAATACAAACATTTCCCATATACACTTGTATGTCCATGTATATGTTACAGTCAATGTGTCAAACCAGCCAATGTGTAAAATGACTGAAAATACAAAATGACTGGTCACATAATGACACACGATTTAGACCTAACCTAACCTAACCAGCCAATAAGTCAAATAAATAATCAAGCTAAATTTTCAGTCATTTTGTAAAAAAACTGCAAACTGCAACTGCTTACCTAATCAGTCGTTTTGTAAAATGACTGATTAGGACAGTCATTTTACAAATTGGTTAGCTTGACACATTGACTGTAGCATATACACTTCATGTGAAATTTATATTTTTTTTTATATTTGATGTGTGTGTATTTAGGCATAAACGGTATATAAAAGGTGATATGGTAGAATGTGGGATGAAAATTCAGGGCACAGCAGTGTAGTCTTATACACTACAAGGTAGGAAGTGTAGTGCAGTGATGACCCTACTATAAAATACCGATTTCCAGAAGCAATCGTATTTTGATGCAAGTGCCTGTGACATTTCCTATTGATTACTTCTTGGTATATGACCCAGAAGCAGCAACAAAAATGGAGATAAAATAAAGCAATAAATCCAAATTCCCGGATGTGTCAATAAAACTCGATTGACTTGCTACAATTTAGTTTTATTTCGATGGAGAAAAATCTTAAGTCTCGACACTGGCAGTTGTCGTATAAACTGTAAGAACGATGATAAGTGTTTCCGACATAAGGAAGTCTGGGGAGCATTGAGACACTTTATGCTAAAACATTTTTTGCGCATTCAATAATTGTCCTTTTAACATAAAATTTTAATAATATGTGGCTTAAATAAGTGGCTGCGTATGAAAATTATCGTTAAAAAATCATGCACGATAGCAACAAATTATTTTATTAAAATAAAAGTGAAGTCTTTTTCACTAAAAAGATTATGCAAATTACCTAAACGACAGAGAAGTTATTTCAAATTTTTCACTTTTTAGACACAAAGCTTATCTTGGTTGATATGGTTTGTATAGACTTAGGGCCATACATTTTGTTATCTACAATAAAAACGTCTTTGCAAAGATAAAGAGTCTGTCATCATCTCAACAATGACATCACTCACGCAAATTGATGAAATACGCTTGCCATTTCTTTGATTTAAAGACAATGCTTATACTGTTTCACATTGTCTTCAATATTTAACTCATCTTTATTCATGAGATCCCTAGGCCAACATCTTTTGACCATATTTTTAGTAACATATCGACTTCTTTCTTTATTGCTCGTTCAAACGTTTCAAACTTGACAGGTTAAAATAATGCTTAGAAAAGCTAAATCATGGACAAAAAGTTTTATATTAAAACCTGACTTCGTTTGTCACAACATTATGTTGTCACCTAGGGCTGTCATTTCTTTAGTTTCTACAAATGATAAATATATCTAGTAACTCAGAGTAAAATGCCAACATCCCAAGGCCATTGATTTTGTTTGACAACGAAAGCTCGCTTGATTTGGTGCCAGTTTCTCCCAGAAATTTGTTATTAAATTTAAATAAAAGATATTGAAAGGTATAGAAAAACGTCTTCTATTCAACATCAAAAACAAGTGCTCTTTAAACTGACAAAACTTGATGGAGCTCATCTGCTTAAAACTAAATGTGGTATACTTCTATTGAATACTAACAGTGACAGATGACCAAGGTGAAAAAATAATATTAGATCCTATAACTTTAGCCTATATTTGTGCAAAGTTAGATTACTTTGACTAAAAAACAAAAAAGTTACGAATTTATGAAAAACGTTCCACTTTTTTTGGCCACCCTGTATGTCCTATATTCGTAAGTCTGACAAATTCATTTTGGCATTGGTAGCTTGCAAGAAAAATTTTACAATGAATTTAAGAAGTGAAAGCTCGTATAGCACATTTAGATCCCGAGAAATAAATGTATATATTCGTAAATTTAAGCGAATTTATTTTATAAAACTTGATATAAAATACACGTGTGGCATATACATAATTTCCCTGAGAAATTTGGTTTTATGAAACGTGCACCTGGTGACCTTAGTTGTCAAATTTTCATATTCCACAGAATGATCAAAGCAGCCAGTGGTCAATTCCGGGTGTCTCTCAAGACATGATATTAGATGTCCAGCAAAATGCTCGACGTTAAATTCGTTTTTGTAGAAAAAAAAAGTAGTAAAATTTTACGGTTAAGCTATTTAGCCATAAAATTGTGCTCATATTGAGCAAATCTCCTGATGTTATAAACCAAGAGGAAAGCACATTTTGAGGCCACTGAACAAGAAAAAAATGATGGTAATCCCTGTAACAATCTATGGATCAATTCATACTGAAGCAACAAAAAAGCAGAGCGCTTTTACTTCCTGTTACAAATAGGCCTAAAATAACAATTGCATTAATACACGGTTAATACGATGGGATTTTACTTTATCTTGGGATTATCATGAAAATATGTTTTTTGTGAAAAATCGTAATTTTTAAGATAGAAGCTCCTTTGAGAAGGAGGATAGGGTCATATGTACACTGTGAGTCATAAAAAAATTTAACCTAACAAAAAAATCACAACTTCGTGAAAAATGCTTAAGCCGGATCTCCACTGTAGTCAACATACATCATTCAACATAAAACATGCAAACGCCAAACATACAAACCCGAAACAATGTATTTCGTCAACATGTTGATGAATGCTGCATGCCCAGAATCTCCATCAAAAAGTTGACAGAATCGGTCTACAAAGCGTCCAGTTTATGGCGCTTCTACCAAGGCAGTATGGAGATGGAGGCAGTATGATGGCTGAGCATGGGCAGTAAAGTGGCAACATTTTCCCCCTATGATCTGGACTGCCTCCCGAGCGATCAGAAAAATGTTGAAGAAACCATGGTATGGCAACAAAAAAAATGTCATGGAATTGCTCAAACATCACGGTAAGCACACGTTTTTTCGAAATCTGTTTCAGCAAACCATGTTGCTCAACATTGTTGCTGTATGTTGACTGCAGTGGAGACGCGGCTTTAAATTTTAATGAAACTTGGCACTTTCATAAAATTTTTGCAGTGGCCTTTACACAATCCCGGAGTCTAACACGCCATTCTTTGATTGACGAATCGATTTTATACACTGGTTGAGTTCAATCCAAGTTTTCCTAATTTATTTATTTATTTAATAAAATTCGTAGTTTCAAGTCTTCGATTTGTATACCTTTTCCTGAAGAACTACCCACTTTTTCGACTAGCAATTTTTCGGAATTTTCTCCAAATAGCCTCGAAATAATTTATTTTGATTAGAATTTTCTGGCCTGGGATAAGAGGGACAAATAGAAACCATGGATTGCTGAATACAATTGTGTCCAAAACATTTGACCACAAAACCCATTTCAATTTCATTTAGGTTCTTTCTTTGAAATAGTGATAGGTACAAAGAAAAAGTCAATTTGAAAGTTGTAGGACACTCTCGAAATAGTAAAGAAACATTAGCAGCATGGACATAAACATAGGGCTCATGCATGGTGGTTTATCATATGGTAAAGAAAGAAGCATATTTCTTGCCTAGAACTGAAAATTTTCCAAAGTCTTCTTTATTTTTAATGCCGCAGTTTAACGTTTCAATAACCTCTCATAAAACAGCATTTTGTTGGATAATATACATTCATATATCCATCTATAATTTTTCCACCCGGGACCGTTCACATCAGAGGAAAAAAACTTTCACCGTTTGTACTTTGCG